>JAGFNQ010000442.1:318492-364520 GCA_024364735.1 Boesenbergia rotunda
TATTGTTGTTTAACCGATTTGATTTTTCTTTGTTGAATCATTGTTGTGTGCCAACTGATACTGTATCAACACAGGTTTAGATAATCATTAGGACTATGTTTGGAGACGAAAAATAGCATATTGTATCTAAATAATAATAATTAGGTAAAGTCTGCAATAATAATGAGGTTTGAAAAATCCAAATATGATAGGTCCATCATACAAACCTCCTGATGTGCCAAATTCTGATAATATGAGGTCTTCATGTGAATGAATTAAATAGTGATATGCAATGTGTATTTAGGTACTCTCCTTCTTGTTTATCTTTTAAAAATGTGGTCACAACATGTTCATTTATTAAAAATATTGACGTATAAATATTTAATCATACTGTAAATAATTTTTTTGCAACTAGAGGCGTGGACCCCCAGCTTGGGCCTGAAATAAATCATTTTAGGCCCAAGCAGGGCCTGAAATAATGTCGTTTCAGGCCCAGCTAGGGCCTGATATAATGTCATTTCAGGCCCACCTTGGGCCTGAAATCAAAATAGGTCCCTAAAAAATTACTGATATTATCGACAACAATTACAGATTAAAGATTACACAAAATTAAGGATCGAAAGAAATGCTTCATTGATTTCAATATCAATTACATACATTACACTTACATATATGGATTGTAGAAAAAAAATTACAGATTTTGTTTTCAGAACTTGTCTCTCATTATTTTGCTTCAAGGATTGTAGCAACAAACCTCCTACTGTGCCAAATTCTCTAAATATGAGGTAATGATGTGGATGAAATTTAATTTTGGTATGCAATGTCTATGTAGGTACTCTCCTTTTTGTTTAATATTAAAAATAATTTCACAACATGTATATTTATATAAAATATTTAATCAATCTAAAAATGATTAATTTGAAAAATAAAATGAGATTATTGTGTCAGCCCTGCGTGGGCCTGAACATATCTCATTTCAGGCCCACGCTGGACCTGAAATTGAGTTATTTCAGGCCCAGAGTGGGCCTGAATGAGATTATTTCAGGCCCACTCTGGGCCTGAAAATTCTATTTCAGGCCCACTTGGGCCTGAAATAATAGCTTTCAGGCCCTGCGTGGGCCTGAAATATTCTCATTTCAGGACCACGCTGGGCCTGAATAATCTCATTTCAGGCCCAACGTGGGCTGTGATTTAAAATTAGGGTAGTGTACCAGTAAGGTTCAATATTACTTATAGTATGGACAAGAGGACAGATTATAGATTAGAGATTACACAATAACAAGGATCATTTTGTTTCAGGCCCTCAGTCGGTTTCCTAAAATGCTTTTGTTTCAGGCACACTGTGGTCCTGAATTCAATTTATTATAGCAAAAGCAAGGTTCAATATTACTGATGGGTTCGACAACAATTACAGATCATATATGAGACAAAAACAATGATCCGAAGTAAAGTTTCATTGATTTTAAAAGGAGTACATGGATGGTATAATTACAAATATAGAATGTTTGTGATCACAATAACATATGCATTGTATCCACAAAAAAACTATTTACAGATTTATCTTCCACCACTTGTCTCTCATAATTTTATAGCCCACCTCAAATCGTTAATTTTTCATTTGCTTTTGTGTAAACTGTGTAGATCTTTGAAAAACTAGACTTTTTGCATACCGCATCATGAAAAATGCACAATCCAACCTGAAAAACCAATATTAACATTGTTGTCATATTATGAATCCAACCATGAAATGCATTGGTAATTTTGACAAAAATAAAGATCCTCTTACGATCTGCTTTGGGTGGGTCCTTGTACAACAATTTTATTAAACTCTGTCCCACATAAGTTAGGCAATCCCTTATTCCATGTCTTGTAATAAGACCAGGTCATATTTTTGAAAAACGTCACCTAGACACAAGTGACATTAGTAATAATTATATTGGTATGAAACTTCTTTTTGAGGTATATCTATGAATTAGAAAACTTACAGTTTTTTCAAATTGGGCAGTGTACCCTTCTGTGGCGCCGAGAGAATTATAATGATGGATATTACCTTCCACGAGGTCAATAACCATTAGATGCCAATGATCATCTACATTATTTAGAGGACAGATGATATATCTAATTGGCTTATCCGTATCAGTAGCAATAGTTTGTTCAAAAGCCTGAGCGTGCATTGCGTCAAAAAGTTCCTATGGTTATTAAAAAGGAAGTCTCAGTAGAGTAAATCATTGAAAAAAACAACAAAAAAAAGAACTATTTGACTTACATCAAACCCCACCCCACATAATATGGAGGGGTGGTATGGTGAGTTACACGATTTTGCTTCATTTCCAAGAATAGTCCAGTATTATTGATGCAATCCCCGTGGTGTAGTCATCCAATCAAATATTGTCAAAAAAGATATCATATCTAATGTAAAGGTCCCATTGGACCATACTGGTTTCAACTCATACCTACATGCAAATAAGATAAGCAACTTATAGGTCTAATTCTGAATGATTAAATTTTATTAATGAATGTCAATAATCATCAATGTTTTACAATAATTTTCCAAACGCAATAGCAACTAACTCACTTTAATTTACTAAGCTTTAATAATGTTTCAGCAATCTCTGCATCTTTAGCTTCTTAAAAAATGCCTTGGAATTCTTCAAGATTTTGCTTTTGACCTTTTGAAATTCTTTAGCTTTAGCTGTGTGATGATCAGATAATTTTGTTTGGGTGGAGGTCTGAGATTTTGTTGTTTGCGTAGTAGTATCTGAGATTGATGGGACAGGAGCCTCCTCCTCTTCATCATCATTTTCATCTTCGTCGTCATCCTCATCCTCACCCTGAACAACTTGTTTGCCCTTGCCTTTGGCCTGGTAGTCTTCTCTGACCTGACTTATTTTCCTTTTTTTCCCAAGTGGCTCACCTTCAGCTGACCCTTTGCTTTGCAAGTCTTCAACAACTTCTTTATTTTTTGGTTACACTGAACTATGATACTCTCTCTTACAGCTAGCTTTTTATCATTTTGTTCCTCTTGTACTTTAAGCTGCGAATATAATTTACTAATCAATTTATCCTTCTCAAAAATCATGTCATTTCTTACTTGCAGTTGGGACTCCTTCTCTGCAATTATTGTTTCTTTCTGATCAATCATTTGATCCTTCGCACTGATGGCTGTTGCCGTCTCACTTTGGCTTCCTCCAAACTTTTAAGTGCTATATTTAATTGTTGCTGTAGGCTCTCAATTTCTTCTTGTTTTTGTATACATATATCGCAGGCTTCTGTTTGTAAGGCATGTTGCCTTCCTTGTGCTGCCTGGCTTCCTTCTGGTGCCTCCTGCAAAACCTCACATTCTACCTCAAGTGGTTGAGTTGGAGGAGAGTAGTCAGGTACCAAATAATGCTCTATATCAAATGGACTTAAATCAATCCTAATTAAATCTGTGGCCACACGGTCTATCATCCTCTTGATAGTCTCAACGTGGGCTTTAGGCCAGGTCCAGCGAAGTATTCTTGGCAATTTATGTGGATGTTCAGGAGCAGCAATACTAATATGTTCAGTCATCCAAACCTGCAATATCATTATAATCAGTAAATAATATCCATCATCAAATTATTTCAGCAGGTAGTGTACTTTAACTTACAGCCAAAATATTTGGAAATCCCTTGAGCAAGGGAGCCTTGGCCGGTTGGGTTGAATCACCTACATGTCTATGCCTCAATGTCACCTCCTTTCCAATGGCTCCCAACTGAGGAGCCATGAAATTGTACACGGCATTGCACCAATTATAGTTTTGTAGATTGTCAAAATCATCTACGCAATCAATAAGTGACAGGGCAGGAATGGCAAGTATGCTGCTAGTACCACAAAATAGCACTGTACTAAAAAAATAGAGTATATACAACTGACAGTACAGCTTGTCATTGGATGTAGACTTTATTAGCAGTTTCTCCAAATGGCGTGCAGAACAACTCGAATCTTCAAAAAACTCCTTGTACAGTGGGCTGGAGGCCTGATTCAAATCAAGTTGGACTATGTCTCCATGGTCAGGTAGCCCTAGAATAAGTGATATATCAAGCTTTGTGAAATTGAGTTTTTTCCCATGGAATACAAAGCTCTGTTCTTCTTCATTCCAATTATCAAACATGTTCTGCACTTGGGGTCTTACACAAGAACTAGTAGAAAGCTCGAGGACCCAAGAAAAGGGTGTGTCTCGAAGCAACTGTTCTTGTGGTGGTGTGGGTGGAACTGAATCAATAAAGTTTTTGAAATGGCATAGGCTACTTTTCCAGTTCATTCTTTTACTTCGACCTCTGTTGGCAAAACTTGAATACTGGGTAGGCAATTTGATTTTTCGTTTTGGCAGCTGTTTTTTCTCATGAGTAGCCCCACGGAGTTGCTGTTTCGTAGACTTTGTGGGAGCAGCTTTCTTTGAAGCTGATCTTTTTTTACCCATACCGAACTTTGCAACCATCAAACATAAAAATAAATGACGCAAACAAAAATTACACTTAGAATTTGTTATAAAAGGACCTCCTCAAATTAAGTCTTTTACTGAAAAGTATGGCTAACCCTAGGTGAAAGCAAGAACTAAAATGACAAAATACAAATTAGGGTACGTACAATTCGACTTGTTGGATGACGTCGATTGTCGCCCTCAACTACTCGAATGAAGTCAAGCACGCTACCTTGAAATCGCAACAAATTTTGAGCTAGAAGACGATTGCTTCGCACTAGGCTCCCAGGGACTGAATAAAGCAGAGTGACTGCTGGGCCTGATCTAAAATGATTTCAGGCCCTAGGCGGTCCTTTTTATATGTATTATAAATATATTTTATTTATAAAAATATAAATAATTTTTTATATTTGATATACATGCTTCAGATGTATCATGTGCATTTTATTGATTATGTATTTATATTTACTTTTCCAAACTCTACAATTTACATAAATTTATTTTAATTGATTATGTATTTAATTTTATTGTACAACGCTGGGCCTGAAATAATTTTACTTCAGGCCCAGCGTGGGCCTGAAATAAAATTATTTCAGGCCCAAGGTGGGCCTGAAATATAATTATTTCAGGCCCACGCTGGGCCTGAAATAAAATTAATTCAGTCCCACCGTGGGCCTGAAATAAGAGTTATTCAGGCCCACGGTGGGCAACATCCAAAAAATTTTCAGGCCCACGGAGGGCCTGAAATAAAATTATTTGGCCCCACCTTGGGCCTTAAATAAAATTATTTTCAGTCCAAAGCTATAGGTCTAGTTTAGTTCCATCAGTGGGTTTTGAGCAAAACCCACTGATGGACCTCCCATATCTGGATTTCTGAAAAACCATTATCAGTAGTTAGGGTTGAGGTTGGAGAAAGGAATTTAGGTCTCCCAAACATCAAATTATAATTTTTTCCGAAGCTATAGGTCTAGTTTAGTTCCATCAGTGGGTTTTGAGCAAAACCCACTGATGGACCTCCCATATCTGGATTTCTGAAAAACCATTATCAGTAGTTAGGGTTGAGGTTGGAGAAAGGAATTTAGGTCTCCCAAACATCAAATTATAATTTTTTCCGAAGCTATAGGTCTAGTTTAGTTCCATCAGTGGGTTTTGAGCAAAACCCACTGATGGACCTCCCATATCTGATTTTCTGAAAAACCATTATCATTAGTTAGGGTTGAGGTTGGAGAAAGGAATTTAGGTCTCCCAAACATCAAATTATAATTTTTTCCGAAGCTATAGGTCTAGTTTAGTTCCATCAGTGGGTTTTGAGCAAAACCCACTGATGGACCTCCCATATCTGGATTTCTGAAAAACCATTATCATTAGTTAGGATTGAGGTTGGAGAAAGGAATTTAGGTCTCCCAAACATCAAATTATAATTTTTTCCGAAGCTATAGGTCTAGTTTAGTTCCATCAGTGGGTTTTGAGCAAAACCCACTGATGGACCTCCCATATCTGGATTTCTGAAAAACCATTATCATTAGTTAGGATTGAGGTTGGAGAAAGGAATTTAGGTCTCCCAAACATCAAATTATAATTTTTTCCGAAGCTATAGGTCTAGTTTAGTTCCATCAGTGGGTTTTGAGCAAAACCCACTGATGGACCTCCCATATCTGGATTTCTGAAAAACCATTATCATTAGTTAGGATTGAGGTTGGAGAAAGGAATTTAGGTCTCCCAAACATCAAATTATAATTTTTTCCGAAGCTATAGGTCTAGTTTAGTTCCATCAGTGGGTTTTGAGCAAAACCCACTGATGGACCTCCCATATCTGGATTTCTGAAAAACCATTATCATTAGTTAGGATTGAGGTTGGAGAAAGGAATTTAGGTCTCCCAAACATCAAATTATAATTTTTTCCGAAGCTATAGGTCTAGTTTAGTTCCATCAGTGGGTTTTGAGCAAAACCCACTGATGGACCTCCCATATCTGATTTCTGAAAAACCATTATCATTAGTTAGGTTGAGGTTGGAGAAAGGAATTTAGGTCTCCCAAACATCAAATTATAATTTTTTCCGAAGCTATAGGTCTAGTTTAGTTCCATCAGTGGGTTTTGAGCAAAACCCACTGATGGACCTCCCATATCTGATTTCTGAAAAACCATTATCATTAGTTAGGATTGAGGTTGGAGAAAGGAATTTAGGTCTCCCAAACATCAAATTATAATTTTTTCCGAAGCTATAGGTCTAGTTTAGTTCCATCAGTGGGTTTTGAGCAAAACCCACTGATGGACCTCCCATATCTGATTTCTGAAAAACCATTATCATTAGTTAGGTTGAGGTTGGAGAAAGGAATTTAGGTCTCCCAAACATCAAATTATAATTTTTTCCGAAGCTATAGGTCTAGTTTAGTTCCATCAGTGGGTTTTGAGCAAAACCCACTGATGGACCTCCCATATCTGATTTCTGAAAAACCATTATCATTAGTTAGGATTGAGGTTGGAGAAAGGAATTTAGGTCTCCCAAACATCAAATTATAATTTTTTCCGAAGCTATAGGTCTAGTTTAGTTCCATCAGTGGGTTTTGAGCAAAACCCACTGATGGACCTCCCATATCTGGATTTCTGAAAAACCATTATCATTAGTTAGGATTGAGGTTGGAGAAAGGAATTTAGGTCTCCCAAACATCAAATTCTAATTTTTTCCATAGCTATAGGTCTAGTTTAGTTCCATCAGTGGGTTTTGAGCAAAACCCACTGATGGACCTCCCATATCTGGATTTCTGAAAAACCATTATCATTAGTTAGGATTGAGGTTGGAGAAAGGAATTTAGGTCTCCCAAACATCAAATTCTAATTTTTTCCATACCTATAGGTCTAGTTTAGTTCCATCAGTGGGTTTTGAGCAAAACCCACTGATGGACCTCCCATATCTGGATTTCTGAAAAACCATTATCAATAGTTAGGATTGAGGTTGGAGAAAGGAATTTAGGTCTCCCAAACATCAAATTATAATTTTTTCCGAAGCTATAGGTCTAGTTTAGTTCCATCAGTGGGTTTTGAGCAAAACCCACTGATGGACCTCCCATATCTGGATTTCTGAAAAACCATTATCATTAGTTAGGATTGAGGTTGGAGAAAGGAATTTAGGTCTCCCAAACATCAAATTATAATTTTTTCCGAAGCTATAGGTCTAGTTTAGTTCCATCAGTGGGTTTTGAGCAAAACCCACTGATGGACCTCCCATATCTGGATTTCTGAAAAACCATTATCAGTAGTTAGGGTTGAGGTTGGAGAAAGGAATTTAGGTCTCCCAAACATCAAATTATAATTTTTTCCGAAGCTATAGGTCTAGTTTAGTTCCATCAGTGGGTTTTGAGCAAAACCCACTGATGGACCTCCCATATCTGGATTTCTGAAAAACCATTATCATTAGTTAGGATTGAGGTTGGAGAAAGGAATTTAGGTCTCCCAAACATCAAATTATAATTTTTTCCAAAGCTATAGGTCTAGTTTAGTTCCATCAGTGGGTTTTGAGCAAAACCCACTGATGGACCTCCCATATCTGGATTTCTGAAAAACCATTATCATTAGTTAGGATTGAGGTTGGAGAAAGGAATTTAGGTCTCCCAAACATCAAATTATAATTTTTTCCGAAGCTATAGGTCTAGTTTAGTTCCATCAGTGGGTTTTGAGCAAAACCCACTGATGGACCTCCCATATCTGGATTTCTGAAAAACCATTATCAGTAGTTAGGGTTGAGGTTGGAGAAAGGAATTTAGGTCTCCCAAACATCAAATTATAATTTTTTCCGAAGCTATAGGTCTAGTTTAGTTCCATCAGTGGGTTTTGAGCAAAACCCACTGATGGACCTCCCATATCTGGATTTCTGAAAAACCATTATCATTAGTTAGGATTGAGGTTGGAGAAAGGAATTTAGGTCTCCCAAACATCAAATTATAATTTTTTCCAAAGCTATAGGTCTAGTTTACTACTATCAGTGGGTTTTGCTCAAAACCCACTGATGGACCTCCCATATCTGATTTTCTGAAAAACCATTATCATTAGTTAGGATTGAGGTTGGAGAAAGGAATTTAGGTCTCCCAAACATCAAATTATAATTTTTTCCGAAGCTATAGGTCTAGTTTAGTTCCATCAGTGGGTTTTGAGCAAAACCCACTGATGGACCTCCCATATCTGGATTTCTGAAAAACCATTATCAGTAGTTAGGGTTGAGGTTGGAGAAAGGAATTTAGGTCTCCCAAACATCAAATTATAATTTTTTCCGAAGCTATAGGTCTAGTTTAGTTCCATCAGTGGGTTTTGAGCAAAACCCACTGATGGACCTTCCATTTCTGGATTTCTGAAAAACTATTATCAACAGATAGGGATGAGGTTCGAGAAAGTATTTTAGGTGTCCTAAACCTCAAATTATAATTTTGTTCAGCAAAGGTATAGGTCTAGTTTATTTCCATCAGTGGGTTTTGCTTAAAACCCACTGATGGACCTCCCATATATGGATTTCTACAAAACCATTATCAGTAGTTAGGGTTGAGGTTGGAGAAAGTATTTTAGGATTTAGGAATAAAATATGTAATCGAACTTGGGGGATGAAGTCAACATATTATATGGTTAAGGGTGGTCCTAAAATAATATTTAATTCAGGCCTACAGTGGGCCTGAATTTTCTTCATTCAGGCCCACCGTGGGCCTAAGATATCTGTATTTCAGGCCCACCTTGAGCCTGAAATATATTTCAGGCCCAAAATCGGCCTGAAATATCTTTATTTCAGACCCACCTTGGGCCTGAAATAAAGTTATTTCTGGCCCAACGTGGGCCTGAAATTTTAAATTGAGGTTTGTAACACCTAAATTCCACTCATGGACCCATTCAGAGGTTGGAGGAAGTATTTTAAGTGTCCGAAACATCAAATTATAATTTTTTCCAAAGCTATAGGTGTAGTTTAGTTCCATCAGTGGGTCTTGAGCAAAACCCACTGATGGACCTCCCATATCTGGATTTCTGAAAAACCATTATCAGTAGTTAGGGTTGAGATTGGAGAAAGGAATTTAGGTCTCCCAAACATCAAATTATAATTTTTTCCGAAGCTATAGCTCTAGTTTAGTTCCATCAGTGGGTTTTGAGCAAAACCCACTGATGGACCTCCCATATCTGGATTTCTGAAAAACCATTATCAATAGTTAGGGTTGAGGTTGGAGAATGTAGATTAGGTGTCGGAAACATCAAATTCTAATTTTTTCCATACCTATAGGTCTAGTTTACTTCCATCAGCGGGTTTTGCTCAAAACTCACTGATGGACCTCCCATATCTGATTTATATAATATATATTGTTGATTAGATTATATAATGAATTTTATAATAATATTCTATATTTACCTACAAGATGTGACAGAATAGATCATTTGGCACACAACAGTGCAGGAACTGGCACACAACAGTGCATTATCAGTTATTATATCTGACCGTATCACTTGGCACACAACAGTGTATCAACTAGATTTGAATAAACATCACCCAATTGTTTTGTTTTTGTTGACAATATATTATATAGAATAACAACATCTACATAATCATAACAACATCCACATAATGAGATTTTTCGATACAAATGGAGGTCAATCGACAGCAATGGATTTTTACATCACCAATACAGTATTCAGATTATCTCAAGTTTTACAAAACATGTCCCTCAGAATATTAACTGTCAGCTCAAATCTGATTCTACTCATGTCTCCTTGTTTGAAATCCATCTTCTCATCGTATAGGAGACATCGAACATATTGCATGACAAAGAAGACACAGTCCACGCTGAAATTAACAAACACTTTTTTAGATTTCAATAAGTGGGTTTATAAAATACTTTCTTATTTTTAAAAATTTTTAACCTCTTCCTCATTTAGTTACCTATGTTCTTGTTGGGGACATTTTTGTCTGACGGAAGGCCATTTGTCCAAGGGATGATGACTTTGTAGATACGGATGAATAGCCGTAAGTTCCTCGCGATTATATTCTTTAAGTTCTTTTACCTGTCAAACATATCATGAATTTATTAATCACTATCAATGACATTTTAGACAAAATGATGACCATATATAAGATTAAAGGAAGGTAGCTCACCGCTGTGTCAAATTCATGCTTATATTTACGGCCACTAGCAAGAGAATTATAATGATTGAAAGTCATGGATTCTGTATCCACCGCCAACAAGTGAAAGTGTGTATTATCACTGCACAAAGGAATTAAAATAAATCTAAACCCTTGTTCTAGCATATCAGTCTTCATCACTTGTTGCAGAGAAATCTTTCTTGACGATCTGATTGATGCCTACAAATATGCATTCACAAAATTAATAATACCCATATCATAATATTAGGTCTTCTACAATATATCTGTTTAATTAATATACATCACTTACTGTGAAGAAGGTTGAACAATATATTGACTTGTTGTATGACCTACCACATGCGGATGCTCCCCTAAATAAAATTTTACAAAAGGCATCAATGACCTCGCCTTTTGTAAAAACCTCTCCATTGAGGATTTGTAAGAATGAATGCAAATTCAAAGCAAAGGGTGCATCCTCCCAGATAAATTCATTTGCCAACCTGCCATTTAAATTGATAAGACTATATCGATTTCATAAGAAGATATATTAACTAAAGTAAACTATAATATTTTGTAACTTACTTTAGATTCTCCAATCTATTTATCAGGTAGGCCACTTCTTTATCTTGATTTTTCTTCTTTGTATTCATAAAATGTTTCTTCACAAACTACATCGATAAAATTTATTTAGACCAAACTAATTATTGACCAAATTCAATACAATTGACGTATTTTAAATGAAATTAACACACTTACATCAATGCCTTGTTGCCTCATTTTGTATAGTTCGGAGGTTCTTCTTGTTTCCTCCTCTATGTCTTCTTCAGACATGACTTCTATTACATTAATGTTCTCTCTTGCTTCATCCATATCCTCCTCACTAAGTTTCCTTTTTCCCTTGTCCATGACACTTGATATTTGTTTCCTGTCCCGCTTCCCCTTAGGTAAAAGCTGGTGCCATACTGGACTGTCAATTGGTGTATCCCTGTAATCATACCGAGTTCGGTCACGTCCTCTCCTAGGTGTACAAGATATTGTATCAGAGAGAGGATCGACTACAGGATAGCTTTCTTGACCCTCCATGCCTTTTTTTCAATAATTGAAAGTAATTCCTTAACCCTTTCATTCAAACATATATTCTCCTCCGTTAGCTCCTTGATTCGGTTGTCCTTAAGAATGCATTGACCACATAGACTAACATCTCCTTCTGATGTCTCCATTGGCCGTGGTATGTCATCACCGATATCAAGGTTCTCAAACAATGTGTTCTCATGTAGGGTAGGAATTAATTCAACAATAACCTGTCAATTACGAAGTACACAAATGTTACTACCTCTATATCTAACTCAGATAGCTCACATTTAAGAATATTTACCTCTTCGGACGAGAGTCGGTCGACAAGGCCCCTCACCCTACTAATATGCGAAGGAATATTCCTCCACTTATTTATTCGGGGTCCTTCAACATTGAATGGTTTTTGAATTGGTACATGCTCCAAAAATCATGCCTACACAAAGTTTTCCAGCCAAATACATTAATGACATCAAAATATTATAAAATTTAACAAGATAATTCTACTCACTGCCAAAAGCCCTGCAAATCCCTTTAGGTAAGGGAGGTTGGTGGTGCTTTGGTTTCCCTGAGTTGATGAAAATAAGTCCCCAATCTTAGGTAATTGTGGAGACACAAATTGATGGATAGCTTCTACCCAATTGAATCTACCTAGATTGTCATAATCGTCTACTATATCTACAAGACCTAGAGGAACCTTATATGTACTAGACGAAAATAAAACACAAACAAATATATACAAAATATAAACTTTACACACTAATAACACATCATCCTCTGATTCAACCCTTTTAGAAAAATGTTTAAGTAACTCCTCAAGTCTTGTTCTTGTAGGTTATTTTTCTTTTGAGAAGTAAGTTCGATAGAGGTCACCCGATGCTTTAGTTGAATTAATAGGGACCGAAACACCACGGTCCACCATACCCAGTATCAAAGCAACATCTCGTCTGGAGAACGCAACCGGTACACCTGAAACAATTACAATATTTAGTTATCATCAAGAATATAGGCTTGAAATTATTCCACGTTGGGCCTGAAATGATTTCAATTCAGGCCCAATGTGGGCCTGAAATTAATACATTTCAGGCCCGAGGAGGGCCTGAAATTAATTCATTTCAGGCCCGAGGAGGGCCTGAAATGTATTCGTTTCAGGCCTACCGAGGGCCTGAAATGAATTCATTTCAGGCCCGAGGTGGGCCTGAAATGTATTCATTTCAGGCCTACCGAGGGCCTGAACTAACTTAACTTCAGGCCCTCGGTAGGCCTGAAATGATTTTCATTCAGGCCTACCGAGGGCCTGAAGTCATTTTCACTTCAGTCCGTCAGTAGCCCTAAAATTAAATGATTAAACTTTATCAAAAACTAATCATTTCAATCCATCTATATTACTGTCTTATCTTACTATAGATACTATAGATATTGTCTACAAGTCATAACTAAAACTATTACCTGAGAATTTAAATCCTTGCGAGGTTGAATCCCAACTTTCAAATATATTAACCAAAATTCCACGGATATGCTGCAATTCTTGTATGTCCAGGAAAAAACTGAAAGGTGACCCTTTGATCTTCGCAATGTGTCGATCATTTAAAATGTCAAATTCTTCAAAAAATTGTTTAAAGTGTCATAAAATACTGCACCAACGTAATTTTTGTCCAATGTCATCTGAATCCTACAGTTTATATACATACAGTACAAATTTATTCAGCAAAATAATTTTAAACATCTTGTCAAACTATGCAAGTTTGACCTAAGCATATCGCTAACATACCTTGGTGGATAATGCCAAGGAAGAAGACGCTGAACCTCCCACAGACCTTTTTCCTGACATTATCAAATAAATCAAACGTGCAGAAACCCTAACCCCTTGGTGTATAATGCCGATCAGTCTCGACTTCAACGTTCACACTAAAACCCACCTCAGGATCACCCACAAACGCTTTCGAGCAATGCCTAGGTTTTGGTTGTCCGCAGGGATTCGGGGGATGAGCTCGCGACTATATCACAGCTAGGGCACGTAGGACTGCAAGAAGCCGAGTTCTTGCGCTGAGAGAGGTTGAGAGTGAGCTTTTATCCGAAATGAAGGACTTCCATTTACGTTGTTGCGCTGAGAGAGAACGGAGAAAATTTCGACTCCTACCCATCCGAACCACAAATTAATATTTTATTGATAAAGTGGTTCGGCTGTCTCGAAAATGAGTTTCATAAAGCCATTATATGGCGGGAGGGGTATAAAAGTAACTTCACTATATGGGATGCGCCCTTTGGTATAATAAAAACCATGGTACACTATTCGGTAATTACGAATAGTTAGATACGCCCTTTGGTAAATTGCTTATTGAGTGGAAATACATAACTATGCATTTATAAGGGCTTTACAGAAGTTGGATCAAAATATTTAGAGAAAAATCAATTTGAACTATTAATCAATTAGCGATGTAGATTGATTTGAGCTTCTAACAACTATGATGGAGGCCTTCACGTTCATATAAGTTTTGGTCGGTGGACCATGTGGAGCCTAACTTATATGAAGATGTATTTCGTATAGAAACTCAAATTGAGATCATTTTTTTTATTTATCATAACCATTCTAGAATTCAAATTGAACTAAAAGATTGTATTTTACATTTTAAAATTTTACTCAATTCAAAACTCAAAAACTTAGTGTCGAAAATCCGACTCGAGGCTTGAGATCCAATGGATGCTTTGAGATGATGGCATAATTGTTGGGATTGGACATGGAAAATGTGAAAGCTAAGACCTCCAAATTAGGAGTTGAAATGATGAAGGATTTTAAAAGGAGCTAGGAAAAAGTTGATGAAGAGCCCAAGCCGCTTTGAAAGATAGAAAAGCATAGTAACTGAGAAGAAACATTAAGATGGTATAAGGAACCAAATGAACATGACAAATCAAACTGTGACACATGGCAAATTTTATGTCGATGAGCTTCAGAGAATATTCCATTGGCATCATCATGCCATGCTTCCTCTCCATGATCTTCCATTAGTAGACCAAAGGAATTTTTACTCAGCAAAACTTATTTTTCTTCTTGTATTTGGATGAATTATGTAGCATTTCATAACAACCTATATATATAAAAAATAGATTAGCCAAGAAACACTCCTCCATTGACGATCTTATTCATAAGAAACTAACTAAATGAACATTAACTAACATACAAAAATTACATATTTAAAAAAATAATTTAAAATTTTATAAAATTGAATTGTAGGGTTTTACCCTCTGTAAGAGGGAGCCCTTTCAAAAATTCTTAATGACAGTGGGCTAAACCCAAGCCAAAGAGGGGGTTTGGAAATAGTTTTCAACCAGCAATTGTCACGCCTCGGTTATAACCTCACTAGCTGCGACATTACCCCAAGCGCAAAGATGAGTTATACAATTAAAATAGTTTTCATTTTATATTACTATGGCATTATTGCTTATATTAAAATTCGAGATGTGGGACTATCTATCAATTTATATGTATTTTCACATAATTAATCTCTAATTTTTTATTATGCAAAATATCCTTTTGTCAAAAAGTTTTAAACCATCCTTACACCTTTTGAAAAATTATATTTAGCTAAGGTTGTATATAGGAGTGAATATTCGATTTAATCGAACCATATTAATCGAACCAATATTTTTAAACTATTCAAACCAAGCAAAATTTTAATAAAAATCAAATAAACTAAATCGATAAAATATCGGTTAATTTAGTTGAAAACTGAATTAGTAGAATTTTCTTAATTAGGATCTAAAAATTCTGATTTGGTTTAATTAAAATTTGATTCTTTTTAAAAAAATAGTGTCTAAAAATTTGATTCGGTTCAAAATTCAATTTATTCGATTTAACCGAATTAGAAATTTTAAACTCGAGCCCGAACCAAATTAACTTTTTTTAATGAAAACCAAAATTTCGAAAAAACCTAACTAAAATTTTAAATTCAATCGATTTGGTTAATTTAATCGATTTAATTAAATGATTACCCCTAGTCATATAAAAGGAATACTCTTATCATGCAATCAATAAGTAGCTTGTCATTATCAACATAGACAATTCCAAATCTTCTTATTTGGATCCTGATCTTTATTCCAAATTAGAGAGATAAGAGCACAAAGGCATTCTTTAGACTTTCTTCACGTTCAAAAAAACTAAGGATCAATACGTAGAAATCATATATCTTTTAGGTGGTAGTTTAGAGATCATAAATCCCTCTCATTCAATATCATACAGAGTGTCCTTAATTAGTACACCTTCCTATCAATTGCTCGGATTTTAGTTTGGCATACGATTAGTGGGTCAACTCGATAGAGTCATAATATTTCATGCAATCAATTTATGAAGGTACAGAGTTTCTAATGGCATAGAGTTGGGCTTATATGTATAATTTTTTTGAATTGAGTGGTTACTTATTTATAATTTATTATTAATATTTTTAGTTATATATATTTAACATTTTCTTGAATGTTGCTCGACGAGAAAATAATTAAAATGAAAAACTAGAAAAAAAGAAAATAATTTAACCTTACATGGGGGTTTCTAAAAAATTGTTGATTTAGTTTAAATTAAAAGTATAAATTACACTAAGACAAATACTATTTAAAATAATATTTTTTTATCAAATGGATTATGGGTATGATGCCGGGTCATGATAGGATAAGTCAGCAGCTCAGGAGGTCACGTTACCGGGTATAATTACTTTAAGTGTCTCAATCTTCAAGAAAAACCCTGACCCGAGCTTGGGTCAGATCCCGAGTGGAGGACGGACTCCTTAATAAAAGCCCGAATAGAAATCATAGGGAGTAGGTCTGGAATGGGGGCTAAACTCCCTCTCATAACCCTGGGGCAGGCATCTCATCCCTGGGCGCGTTCGGAACTCAACATGATCTCTACTTGGGTCGGCTCCTCGAGCTTAGGTCGACCCTGACTCAGGTCGGCTCAAGCCAATCCTTGGGCTCCAAGCCCCTAGCAGCAACCCAAGCTGGCCCCCGTACTCACACAGCCAAGTTACGACCCTTCATGTCAGGAAGCCTTAAGCTCGACACCTAGTCCTGGATTAATAGCAACGACTATGAAAATGTGAGCCCAGAACGATTCCAAAGCACACGCTCTATTATGTAACGATCATCATAATTCCCTCTTAATGCACTCCTAAATCCTATCCTCTGAGGTAACGTACGTAAAAATTACGGGATCATCGGATATATGTCCTTCCGCAATCTTATAAAAAAGTACATCCCCCGCTAGCAGCAGGTATGTGTGAACAATCTTTCTACTATTCTACTGTAAATTGCTTTCAAGCTCCACCTTAAACTTGAGAGAACCCCTCCGGCTGTTCTCCTAACTCGTGTTCATATCCTCAGGTCATCTTCTCGATGGACCTTCTTGGTGATTAGACAAGGACTTGCCCTTTCTACACCCCCCCCCCCCCCCCCCACCTCCACCAGTGAGTTTTCAAATGACAAAGCGTGGGCATCATCAAATTGGCACCGTCTGTGTATACTCTGAGCTGAGAGCAACCCTGTTGGATCGAGATAAACGATAGAGGGGGGTGAATATCGTTAAAACTTTTTCGGATTAAGGAAAGAGTAAATACACAAAGGAAATAAATCAATCACACAGGAATGTTGGAACCCGGTTGGCTAGAGAGGGGGGGTGAATATAGCCAATCACTTGGACTTTAAAGACTTAGCGAATTTCTGCACTTCACTTTGTTAGTAGCACAGCGGAAGTATGAAACCAGAGTATGCAGAAAATAGAAAACGAAGGGAAACAAACACAACTAACAAGATCGCTAACAAGGAGGGTTTACAAGGTTCGGGGATAACTTGCCCCTACTCCTTGGCGTGCCCTTAAGGTGGGCGATCCCTTGATTGTCGGCAGATCAAGCCCCGGTTATCACCGGATAGAAAACAACCTCCTTCTCGATGGAGAAACTTCTCCACAGCGTCTCAATCACAGATATATGTTTAAGCACAATAAAACAACGAGAAAGATCTTACTTAGCACTTAGCAAAGACAAGAACACAGCAAGCTCCCTCAGAGCTCCACCCAGCGACGATCTCACGCAAGAGCCTTCTCCTCGTGTCTTCTCGCTGTTGGACTCGAAGCTTCTTGTTCCTTCCTTCAAGTGCACAAGCAAGGGCTGGTTGCTTCTCAGATCTCAATGGCTTGCTCAAGGTATGATGGAACAGCAAGAACACAAGCATGTTGCAAGCAAAAAACTTAGCAGCAATACTAATTCGCAGAGTTGTTGTTGAAGACTACCCGCACCCGGTGCTTAAGTCTTCTCCACATAGCTTCAGGTTACCATCCCACAGCAGCCTCCAGCTACTCTCCTGCAACCACCAGCCACCACTGAGCCCTTCTGGACCTCCTGAGCTCCCCTCAGACTAGTCCCAGACAGCAGCTCTAGCCAGCGCCAGCGCCCGTTGCAACCTGGAATGGAAAACAGACAAACCTGCTCCAAGGAAAGCCTCCATTGACTTCTCCTTGAGTGTTTGAATCCTTCCCTGTCACCTGCAGCTTCATCAGATCATTAGAGCAGCATATCAAACTGAAAATCAAGCATCAGAGATTAAGCACAGAGAATCAGATATGTTCAGACGCGATCAGAGCGTCTGACAATGCATTTTGAATTAAAGTGATCGGTCACCGGACCGATCAGAGAGCCTCTTGATCGGTCACCAGACCGATCAGGCTGGGTCCAGATCGATCAGGATTCGTTCTGATCGATCCCCAACGCTCAATCAAAAATCGTGACTTCTTTGGGATTCTCCTGGATCACTAGACCGATCTCAGGTTGTGGATCGATCACCAGACCGATCCACCTCATTATAGGTCGATTTCTGAGCTTCGCAGTCCAAACCTCCTGATCGGTCACCTGACCGATCAGAGGGTCTCCTGATCGGTCACCAGACCGATCAGATCATAACAAGACCGATCAGGCTTCGTCCTGATCGATCTTAGTGAGGAACCCACGAAGCTGAATCGTTCTCCAGAACGATCTGCACAGTGAGTCAGATCGGTCACCAGACCGATCAGGAACAGATCAGCAGGGGAACTCAACCTCACTGTGTGCTCCCTGATCAGTCACCAGACCGATCAGGAGCCAAGCAGTGGGTGAAACGCATATTCCCTGATCGGTCACCAGATCGATCAGGAGCCGCACAATAGGTTCTCAACCTCACTGTGTGCTCCCTGATTGGTCACCAGACCGATCAGTCATTGCTGGATCGATCACCGGACCGATCCACTACGGAGTAGCGTGCCAGCTTCCCTGATCGATCACCAGACCGATCTAGGGACTCAACCTAGCCCTCCAAGCTAGGTTTTCATCCACCTTAGCCCTCCAAGCTAAAGATTTTTCACCTAATCCTCCAAGATGGGAATTTGCACCTAACCCTCCAAGTTAGGACTTTTCACCTAGCCCTCCAAGCTAGGACTTTTCACCCAACCCTTCCGAATTAAGACTTTTCCAGACCTAGCCCTCCAAGCTAGGACTTGACCCTCCAAGCCAGGACTTTTTCACCTAACTCTTCAAGATGAGAATTTGCACCTAACCCTCCAAGTTAGGACTTTTCACCTAGTACTCCAAGCTAGGACTTTTCACCCACCTCTTCCGAATTAGGATTTTTCAATACCTAGCCCTCCAAGCTAGGAATTTCCATAACATGCCTGATCTCTGATCAGGACTTAACCATAATCAATAATCATCAACCTAAACTAAAATTGGTGTCAATATCAAAATAACAATCAGGGTCAGACTGCATCAACAAGGAACACAAGTAGATTTTTACTTGGTTCGGAGTCGCGGTCGGCTCCTACTCCAAGGCCCACGGTCCTTGACCGTTTACTTTGGGCAATACTATAATCGCGCAAAGAGATTTACAAGATAAGTACAATATTATATCAGGAAACTGAAATTACTACACTTTTCATTTCCGACGCTCGATGTGGATCGTATTTCGGAGCAGAGGGTCGTCGTCGACGCTGGGATATCGATGTCGGAGTTTTTCAGGGTGTAGCACTTGAACGAAAAGCTTTGGAGCGTTAGAAAGCAGTTATGTTGAAGCCTTGGGGTCGAGCACCCTTTTATAGTGCTCCTGGGGGCGCCTGATTCGCTGGGGGTGCCTGACACGTGCCTTCAGCTACGAGAACCTCCATCCACAGCTCGGTCAGCGCTTATCCCCTTTGATTCGGCCTTGGCCTGACTGGGGCGCCCGGGACCTCTCGGGCGCCTAGGTGACCTGGTCCAGTGGCTTCGTGGCAGATTTGCTTCGATGGTTTGTTTGGCATTGACATTGGGCGCCCGGGACCTGCTGGGCGCCTAGCTTACTGTGGTTTCGAAGCAGTCTTGCTTCATTGCTGTTTTGGCCTTGACCTTGGGCACCCAGGACCTACCGGGCGCCTAGCCCAGTTGCCTGTCCCCTTCCTCTGGGCGTTCTGAGCTGTAGAAACACAATCCTTCGTTCCCTGCAATCAAGGATAGTTCCAAAACAAACTAAGCAAGAATGTTAGTCATTATTTACAGCCGTAGCTGTCTTGGTTTTGACTTCGGGTCTCCCAAATGGAACCCTAGGCCGAACCGACGCCTATTGTTCCCTCGACGGGGAATGCGTCCTCACCTACTCCTCTCAGGAGAATTTACCTTTTTGCCAACCGGCTCCTCCGGTTGGACTTTTACCCAGCTGTACTCACCAGGTCTTCGTGCCTAGTCCGTGACCAGGACTTAGTGCCCAATTCCTCAAACCATGTCTTCGGTGCCAACCCTCGGCTAGGTCTTAGTGCCCAATCCATGACCAGGACTTATTGCCTAACCTTATGTCAGGACTTAGTTGCCCAGCCCGCGGCCAGGACTTATTGCCCAATTCATAGAACCAGGACTTCGTGCCTAGTGTTCCTAGGACTTTTCCTGCACACTTGAGTAGCATCGTTAGAGCACCAATAATACTTAACTTTGAACCCTTTGCCAATATCAAAACAAGGTTCGATATGGTGCTTCCGGCACCAACAATCTCCCCTTTTTTGATTTATGGCAACATAATTCAAAGTTAATGAAAAATTATAATATTTAAGAAGAGAAGGTAAAAATCAATAAAGTATAGCACAATAAGTGTAGATTTGAAAAAAAAAATCTTTATTTCTCATACTCCCCCTAAAACCTGAATACTTGTGTTATAAAGTACTTAACTTGACCTTTCCTCCCCCTTTGACATATATCAAAAACATACATGGGCGAACAGAATATTTAATAGGGAGTTTTGAGTTTTTGTAAAACTTCTAAGTTTTTGACAAAATGTTTTTCAAAAATGGAAAAAGCATCAACAAAAACTTTTTACACTTAGGCAATTTTTCATTTTGAAAAGTTTTGCAAGCCTAAATTTTGTTAAAAAACTTTTACTTACAAGGCTTTGCAAGAAAAATTTTACTAAAAAATTTACTTAGGCAAGATTTTGAAGCCAAATTTCCCTTAAAAAGTTTCAACTTTGAGAATTAGGAAAAAAAATTTGTTTACCAAAAAAAATTTGCACACTTAGAAGAATTTGTTTGGAAACACTTTAGACATTTTGAAAAACAAAAAATTTCTAGATAAGTTTTTCACCAAAAAACTTTACTTAGAAACATTTATCAAAAATTTTCAAAAGGTTTTTGCTCAGACAAATTTTGTTTACTAAGAAAAATTTTACTTAAGAGAAAAACATGCACTCAAAACAATTTTGAAACACTTAGAAAGTTTTGAAGCACTAGAAATACTTGAAAGCCCTTGAAGTATTTTGATAGAACTTTGAAAAATTAACTTGGCACTTAAAAAGAAATTTGAAGTACGTAGAAATTTTTGTTTTACTTTTCGAAAAAGAGATGAAAATTTAAATATTAAAAAAATTCTTCTCTCTCTCATTCTTTCTCTCCCCCGTAATGTGAAACTCTTCTCCTTATGTTTTAGACCATTTCCAATTGCAAAAACTGAAGCATTGCACAAGGCTCCCTTATGATTTGAAATTTTCCCCTTGAAGCTTTTCGACAGAATACTTGAAAAGAGTTCTAAGTATAAACATACTCATAAGTTCAGTTTGAAATGAAACAAAATTTTTTGGGTATCACAAAGGAGATTCTAAGTTAGAAAAACCTTAGGTTAAAGTGAAAATATTTTTGAGAGCTTCTAAGATAAACGTTCTTTGAAAAATATGTTTTGAAAGAAGTTTAAAATTTGTGTATCAGAGCTTATGAGTCTTGAAAATATAAAAATTTGAGCGAAAAAATAATCCTAAGTAAAATAATGTCAAGATCAAAATTTTGAAAGAATGAAGAATTGATGCTCAAAAATAGAATTGGAGTGTATATTCTTATTGAGTCCATGCATGATAAGCAACAAAAAATATTTAATTAATAAGTTTACTTATTTTCAATATTTTGAAGAATGCAAATACTTTAAAAAACATGTAAGTACTTTTTGAACAATATTATGCATTTTTGAAAAATATAAGTATTTTTTTTGAAAAATATCATGGGTTTGAAAAGCATTTTTTTTAAAAAAAATATCATGAGTTTGGAGAACATAAGTACTTTGAAAAATATTATGAATTTGAAAAACATAAGTACTTTTAAAATCTTAAAGAAAATTACTTGACTTATCTTTTGAAAGTACTTACAGTAATATTGTTTTTAACACATAATATTTTACTTGCTTTGGCTTCTTTTCCAATCTGACACAATCCTAGGAAACCTTGTTAACTATAAGGATATTTCCCTAAGCATCCTGGAAATTCTCCAACTCAAGAGAAATATTAATTCAAATTGATTCTATTAAAAAAACCTTTGGAAAATAATAATATTTAAAAAAATGATAATATTTGAAAGGAAATTACTTGTGTTTTCAGAAGGATTTGAAAATACATGCATGAAAATATATCGCCTTGAAATATTCAATAATTCTTTTAATTTGACCTCCCCCTAAACTTGACCCAGTCCTAGGAAGCTTGTTGACCACAAGTACTCTTTCTCTAAGTCTTTAGGGTTCAGTTCAGATCAAAGGAATTATCTAATAATTTTAAAACGGATAATTACCAATAAAAACATTTCAGAAGTTCTCCTTTTGATTCAGACTCCCCCTAAATTTGACACATCCTAGGAGTCCTTGTAGATTATGAAGTGGGTCTTCCTCTGTGTCTTTAGGGTTTACCAAAATCAAATGGGACATAGACATAATTTTCGAATGTATTTTGAAACTTCGAAACATATTTTGAAACGAAGGTAATTTGTCAGGCATAGTTTTCGAAAAACATATGTAATAGTATTTAAAGCACAGTTTTCGAAAACCATTTTAAAAGACAGTGATTTTTCAAGCACATTTTTGAAAGAAAATTAAAAGAATAAACCACTCCCCCTGTACCGTTTGACTCAATTTAATGCCTTAAGGAACTTCAGTGTTATCCATGTTTGACTGATCATTAATTAAGTTAATCAAGTCCTAGATCATAGTTTGATGAGTTTATTTAAATGAATTTTGAAAGAGAATGTATGATTTTAAACATTAATGAACTAATGACATAAAAAAGAATGTTAACCAGAAATCATATTATAGCAAAAAAACAACACGATTAACTTTCTTAACCAGAAATCATATTATAAAAAATAGCAAGATTAACTTTGTTAACCAGAAATCGTATTATAGCAAGAAAAACAACAAGATTAACTTTGACAAAGGTATCTAAGATTTAGTTAAAATTTGTGTTAGATTCAAATCTGACAATAGTAAAGTAAATTTGATTTTCAATAATTGGCTTCCAGGTCTTGGCGAGACACTAGGCCTTCTTTGGCCGTGGCCTTATTGGATCATCAACTCTTTCCTTGACAAAGCCTTTTATAGAAAATTCATCTTCAAGTTACTTCTTGAAAGATTTTGGTCTAACTAACTTGGGTCTTGGATCGATAGCTTCGGCTAGTTCCACCAGACTAAACAGACCAAGTAGGACATACTTGACCTTATTAGAAGGGCTTCCCTAACGTACTATCATCTCACCTCCACCCAATACTATGTTGTTCAAATTTTAATTAAACTGTTTGTCCTTAAGCTATCCAATTCAAAATCCAAGCAAAAAAAAAACTAAGTAAAATTATAATGAGGGGAAATTTTTGGATTTTCTAAGTTAGCAAGATTATTAATTAGTTTTTCTTGTATATCAATTTTAATTTTCAAAGTCTCATTTTCTTGTCTTAACATTTTGAAGTTTGAATTAATTACTTTGCATGAATTAATTATGTTATTTAAGCATGCATCCATATTTATGTTTGACCAATTAGGGTGATTAATTAAACTATCAGCATTCAAGGTAAAGAGTGGATTTTCATATAAAGTAAAGTTACCTATCTTGGTAGGTTGCCCTGGATCTTTGGCTTCTCTATCTATGCATTCATCTTTATAATGCCCAAACTCCTAGCACTTGAAGCATTAGATGCGACTTTTGTCTTTTCGTGCTCTTGGAACTGGTTCCTTTGTCGCCGTCGGTGGTGCCGTTCGTTTCTTACAAGTAGGACATTTACTTTTGTAGTACCCTCTCTCCTTGCATGTATAACAAATTACATGATTTTTAAAATTTGAATTTATAATTTTACCTTTTGATTCCTTATTGGGAATCTCCCCCATGATTCTTGCTGTCTCGAATATAGATTCATCTTCTGATTCTGGTTAGGATTCATCTTCGTGGTCGGGTTCAGATTCTGTCCTGGCTTCTTGTGCTTGTACTGGGAGTGCAAGATAGCTTACTTGATCTTCTTCTTCTTCATTCGATTCCTCTGATGATTCGGACAACACACCTTCTGAGACCTCGATGTTGTAAGTCTCTTCATGTAGGTTAATCAGTCTTTCCCACATCTCTTTAGCACATTCGAATGGTCCAATATGCTTGAATACTTCTTTTGTTAGGCCGCATTGTAGGATTGCAGTCGCCTTTGCATCTGTCTCGATCATGTTGAGTGTTGGTTCATCCAATTTATCCTAGGCGAGTGCTATCCCATCTGCTGTGGGGAATCTAAACCCCATTGGATTATCATCCATAAATCCATATTAGCTTTCAAATGAGACTCCATTAGACCCTTCCAGAATTTGAAATTTTTGCCAGAGAATAGAGGTGGGCGAATGCTATTCCATTCTTGATTGGCCATTTAGATTTCTGAACAAAAAAGAAGAAATTCTTGTCCCAAGACTTGGTCTTGGATTAGTAGTGCGGGAATAAAATAATTGAAAAAAACGATCGAGTGGTGTTGCACTAACCTCGATTAACGAGAAAAATTCGAAAGAAAAAGAAATTAAATTTTTTTGTAAAATCCAAAAAACTATCAAATTGGTGGTCGCACCAAATTTGAGCCACCCGCTCTGATACCACTTGTTGGATCGAGATAAACGATAGAGGGGGGGGTGAATATCGTTAAATCTTTTTCGGATTAAGGAATGAGTAAATATGCAACGGAAATAAATCAATCACACAGGTACACAAGTAGATTTTTACTTGGTTCGGAGTCGCGGTTGGCTCCTACTCCAAGGCCCACGGTCCTTGACCGTTTACTTTAGGCAACACTATAATCGCTCAAAGAGATTTACAAGATAAGTACAATATTATATCAGGAAACTGAAATTACTACACTTTTCGTTACTGACGCCCGATGTGGATTGTATTTCGGAGCAGAGGGTCGTCGTCAGCGCTGGGATCTCGAAGACGGAGTTTGCCGGGGCGTAGCGCTTGAACGAAAAGCTTTGGAGCGTTAGAAAGCAGTTATGTTGAAGCCTTGGGGTTGAGCACCCTTTTATAGTGCTCCTGGGGGCGCCTGACACGTGCCTTCAGCTGTAAGAACCTCCATCCGCAGCTAGGTCAGCGCTTATCCCCTTTGATTCGGCCCTTGGTCTGAATGGGGCGCCCGGGACCTCATGGGTGCCTAGGTTGACCTGGTCCAGTGGCTTTGTGGCAGATTTGCTTCGATGGTTTGTTTGGCATTAACATTGGCCGCCCGGGACCACCTGGGCACCTAGCTTACTGTGGTTTCGAAGCAGTCTTGCTTCATTGCTGTTTTGACCATGACCTTGGGCGCCCAGGACCTCCCGAACGCCTAACCCAGTTGCCTACCCCTTTCCTCTGGGGCGTTCTGAGCTGCAGAAACACAATCCTTCGGTCCCTGCAACCAAGGGTAGTTCCAAAACAAACTAAGCAAGAATGTTAGTCATTATTTACAGTCGTAGCTGTCTTGGTTCTGACTTCGGGACTCCCAAATGGAACCCTAGGTCAAACCAACGCCTATTGTTCCCTCGACGGGGAACACATCCTCACCTACTCCTCTCAGGAGAATTTACCTTTTTGCCAACCGGCTCCTCGGTTGGACTTTTGCCCAGCTTTACTCTCCAGGTCTTCGTGCTCAGTCCGTGACCAGGACTTAGTGCCCAATTCCTCGAACTAGGTCTTCGGTGCTCAGCCCTCGGCCAGGTCTTAGTGCCCAATTCCTCGAACCAGGTCTTCGGTGCCCAGCCCTCGGCCAAGTCTTAGTTCCCAATCCATAACCAGGACTTATTGCCCAACCTTATGTCAGGACTTAGTTGCCCAGCCCGCGGCCACGACTTATTGCCCAATTCTTAGAACCAGGACTTCGTGCCTAGTGTTCCTAGGACTTTTCCTGCACACTTGAGTAACATCATTAGAGCACCAATAATACTTAACTTTGAACCCTTTGTCAATATCAAAATAAAGTTCGATATGGTGCTTCCGGCACCAACAAACCCTACATATCAAATGGACAACACCGATCATCCATAGGGTGAGGAGGAAGAAAAGCAAGATATTGTCACCCTGAAGAGTGAGGAATTCAATCATTTGGTGACTTCCATGGTGCACACCATCCTACAAGGGCAAACACATCCCGCCTCAGTGATAGCCCCTCCACCATCGATGGAGGCATCCCGGCGGTGCTTCCCTGGACACCTAAAGGGAATATTCCCCTCCGTCCCCCTCCCCCCCCCCCCCCAGGGCCTCGGCCATGGGGGAGAATCCTCTGGATCTTTTGGAGAGAATCTCCAATGGAGCCCTCCCAAAACCGCGCCCATCGGAAGAAAAGCATCCGGTAACCAAGGTACCCTATTTTTACCTGGCGTTCTATAAGATGCCCTGCCACGACACTTCAGAACGGTGGCAATAGGAGAATACAATGGCACTACGACCCCAAAAAATCATTTCGACAAATTTGAAAATGCATCCCTACTACATCAATATATGGATGAGATCAAGTGCAAGGTTTTCGTGACCACCCTGACCAGGCACGTGCAGTGGTGGTTCAACCGTCTCCCGACCACCTGCATTAAAACTTTTGAAGACTTCAAGACGACCTTCCTCCGCCACTTCGCCCCTAGCCAAAGATATCAAAAGACACCCCATGACCTCTTCGCCCTCAAACAGAAGCCCAAAGGGTCGCTGAAGGAATATTTATAGTGGTTCAATCAGATAGCTATGGATGCCCCTACGATTGTGCTCGAGGTCTAGGCCAATGCCTTCTCTCAAGGATTGGTGGACGGAGACTTCTTCCAATCCCTAGTCAAGAAACCTCCTCCCGACTTTGACAGATTCCAAGTCAGGGCTCTCAGATATGTCCAAGCGGAGGAGGCCCAGAGCACCAAGAGGAAGGAGGGGTCGGCTCCTGCTCCGATGAGTGTCTCCTTCGAAAGGAAGTCCCCTCCTCCTCTTCTCCACCGGGATGTTACGACACCCAGGGAAAGTGCCGTCCAGATGGTAAGCTCACCAAGCCATGTTCTTGAAATGGGCTCTCAGTCAGAAATCTTTTGCGACTTCCACCAAACCAACACCCACGCCACTAGGGGACGCCACCCCTAGTGGGTCAATCTCTGACATAGGCAAGGTCGAGGTCCTCTGGTTGCGATGTCTATCTCACTCTCTGCGGGTTGATCTATGGTCGTATCGCCCGCATCCTTTTTCAGGGCCCAAACTCCCACGGTCTCTAGCCTCGGACATAGGCGGGAATGAGATCCTCGGCTACGGTGTCTATCTCACCCTCTGCGGGTCAAGCTCAGGCCTTATCACTTACATCCTTTTTTGGATCCAAACTACCCCGACCTCGGACATAGGTAGGGTCAAGATCCTCGGACTGTGATATCTATCTCAACCATCCCAGGTCGAACACTGACCATATCGCCTGAGTACTTTTCAAGTACTAAACTCCCCTGGCCTTGGACATAGGCGGGGTCGAGATCCTTTAGCTGTGGTGTCTAACTCACTCTCTGTAGGTCGAGCTCTGATCATATCGCCTGTATCCTTTTTAGATCCCAAACTCTCCCATCCTCAGACAAAGATGAGGTTGAGATCCTCGGGAAACAGTGTCTATGTCACCCTCCCCTTGATGATCCCAGATTAGGTGTCACGAATGTGGGTCTCAAAATTTAGATGTGTGAAAAGCTAGAAACCCTTTTTGCAATCAAAGTATGAAAACGTAGTAAAGGGGCCACAGGTCGTATTTTTCCTAAGGCTAGTTGAGGTTGTTTGATTCGAACTTGAATTTATGTGTCGTTGATATTTTTGGGTTTCAAATAAAATCTGGGGTTGGTTTCAATCATAAATGAAGTCGCAATGAAAATGAAGGAAACTAAACTAATGAACCCAACAAGCGATAGCAATGGATAACTCAAGCTATGGGAAACCGAATCAACCATGGGACTTAATCGAATTTGTAAACAATCTGATATTAAGTGCAAACCAATTGCAGAGTAAATAAATCCAAACAATGTTTAGCAATCTGAAACAAAGCAATACAAAGCACTGTCGAAACCTAACTTGACTCTAAATGCAAGCAACAACTTGATACCACAATGAGAAAAACTGATGTGCCAATTCTTGAAACTGTTTGCAGAATTTATAGCTGGTTAATTCAGCTTGAAAAGGGCTAAGCTATCAATGAGATTATCTACTCAATTAAATAAGGAGGTGTGAAAACCGAAACTGGTTAAGGCAGAAAAGAAAAAAAAACTGAATTCAGAAATGGAATGCATAAGGCAAACCTATATGCAGAAATGACATGCAACAGAAATTTGGATGCAAAAAAATCATACAAGAAAACTGATTTCAGATGCAATGAAGTTCCAATACAAAGTTTCACTGACCCAGCTTCAGAAATGAGAATCGGGAATTGCAGAAGTGGAGTTAGCTAGTAGAAATAGAAGACAGAACTTGCTAGGTGAATGCAGAAATGTATCAACAGATCAAATGCTGAAACTATCCATTTCAAAATGAATTAGCATCACTAATCTAAGTGCAGGAAAGCTTAAAATAAACTAAGGTTTACTTGACACGAAATTCAAAAGCTACCAGTTATCATTTGCTGATACAAAATCGAACTTGCAAAATTTTCAAATTTGATACGTACTAGCTGACAACTACGGCAGAAATGAAAAGAGAAACCTTTGGAGATGCAACAAGCTACAATGGAACTTCAGACAAGAAAACAAAAACTAACTTGATATCAAAAATTCAGAAGTGCTCAAGGAAGATAAAACTGATACACAAGGTGGAAGCAGCCAGAAAACTGATACGCAGCTTAACAGGTTGATACGCAAGGATTAAGCAGGAAGTAAACTGAAATTAAGTGAGCAGTTAACTAAATATGCTATCGAACTACTTAACTTGAAGAATTGAAACACTAATTTAAGCAGAACCAATTTGGAAATGAAACTATGGTAGCTGATACAGAAATTGAAACAAAACAGAAATGACAGAAATGGAAATTACAACCAATTAACAGAAATTAACTAAGAAACTACTCCTCAATCCCTTCTTTAGCTCAGGTACTCCTTGTTCGTCATGCAAGGGCAAGCCTCGAACCCGTAAGCTCCACAAACCATTGGGAAAACTCCATCTGCGATTAAATCCAACTCAGCTTGCTCATTCTGAAATTTCCATTCGAAATCTTCAATTCAGCTGCGTCCGCGTGCGATGGTGGGTTGGTGATGATCCAAGCAATCTAGGGAACCCCTCCAGATAGCTCAGGTGGAAGGAATTGGAGCACAGCTGATCCAAAGGCAGCAAATGGCAGAACAGCGGAAACCTCTCAACAGCTCTGTTTCTTGGGCAATTTTGAACTGGAAACTTCACGGATGATCTTCCCAATGACCTAGCACTTGATCTAAGAAAGGAAATCGAGTGGTCGCGCCACCGGATTGAAGAAAACTTGAAACAAAATGAAGAACACACGAAGAAGGAAGCTTGCGGCGAAGAAGACGCGACAAGGATGAACTATGGAGATTTTTGATTAAATACTTAACAATGGACGACCCAGATTTCTTTACCTCAATCCAACAGTTGATCTTCCTCCGATCTGACCCAAACTTTCCAAATGTTGATCAAGGGTCAGGATCTGCCTCAGGGTAGTTTGGATCTTCCAGATTTGCAATGGATGGCCTAGATCAACCTTATCTTTGGATGGACAGTCTAGAGCCCTCTGAGCTTGATCCAACAGTTGGATGATCTCTGATTGGGATGAAAGTCTCAGATCTTGATCTCAGTGCTTGATCAGCCCTAACCCTAGCTTGGATTGCCTCAGATGGTCCCAGATGGCTCAGATCTAGCCGCTTTTGAATCGGACGGCCCAGATTAATCTGAAGCTTGATAACTCGATCCGGTTCCACTTCCGACTCAAGTTTGACCCAGTATGCCCTAGGTCCATGATCCTTTCATGCCTCCAAAAATAGATCAAAAATTTAGTGGCCAAATAATTCAAAAATATTATGATTTGCAATTAAGTCCAAAATAGAAGTAAGTCCTAGAACCTAGGGTAAATTCACAATTAAGCAAGTAAAATATGGGTCAAACTTGAATTTTAGCAACTAAAATAATCAATAAAATAGTACTTATCAACTCCCCCGCACTTAATCTTGAGCGTCTCGCGAAAAGTACTAAGTATGTATCCCCTAGACTTTCTCAAGCAAAATTTAGAAGCAAATGAAAAGAAATTACCTAAGGTTGTCAATTCTCAAAAATCTAAGCACTATGGATTAGTATCTCATCTTTAAATCAACAACTTAGCCTTTTCATCCTTCATGAGTCTTTGAGATGAATTTAACTCACTAAGCCTTTCAAGGGAAGTTTTGGTGGCTCTCTCCTTAAGTTCTAAGTTGATGATGGAAGTGGAGCTCACTCAAACACACATGCTTTTTGCACTACCATAGGCTTGCTTGTTATGTAATCTCCACCATTATTCATGATTAGGATCAACATCTACAAAAACAAGTGAAAAACATGGAAAATGGTAAGAAATGAAGTAAAAGCCAAGAAAATAGAAAAATTGATGAAGTGGGAGACTTGGTTACTCAAGAATGTTTTCAATGTGCCTTGCCCCTCTTGTCAGTCCTCTAGTGAAATCAAAAGTGTGGTGAAGTCAAATTTGAACAATTCCTTTGATTTGAATGAAGAAACCTTCCTTGACTTCCTTGTGCCAATCTCCCATTTGTGTACCAACCTTACTTCCTTCTCTTTTCTTTTTTTTTCTCTCTACTTTAGTAGTCAGCTGCTTGTTCAGTCATTATGTGCTCGAATTCTGATCAGAGTCAGCTTCACTCAACACTGCCGTGAGCTTTAAAGGAATAACTACTTGCTGTTTTTAGTTCCTAATTTTTTTCTTCTTGTCTTTAGCTGCATTTTTTTCTGTTTCATGTTTCAATTTCCACTCCACGCAGCTAATTTCAGAACTTGCCATTCTTCGATTGCTTAGCAACAGTTAGCATCAAATAATAGTGGAGAGTTTCAGCCACTGCACTGCAAATTGAATTCCAGCCACTGCACCTGCTTTTCTGCTCTGATCAGAATTTCTAGCATCCACCTTTCTTCCTGGTTTGGCCAACATTGGGTGTACTCAATACACTTTGATGCATTTCCGAATTTTATTCTCTGATTCATAGCCTAGGAAAACCAAATTTCAGTCCAAGTTGATACCAAACTTGTGCAGAAGCTGCTTGCATGGAACACCATTTTCTATTTCAGATTACAGCTCCACATTCCAAACTAATTCCTCCAGCTCAGCTTCAACCACAGTCCTTCACTAGATTAAGAACTTTGTAGCTCACTTCGAATTTAGCTTGTATCATTCAGTAGCTCTTAGATTCAGCACTTGGCAGTAAATACTTGCAATGCAGTTCAGTTTCAGCCCTACACAGCTGCATCCCAGCTTCTCCAAATGTTTCTGCTCTCAACTTCCAGCTCCACGACATCAATTTCAGACTCTAGAATTGTTAGGTTCTTCATCCTTGCATCCTCTACTTCTTCACATAAATTAGCATCTTTGGCACAGAATTTCTGATTAGATCCACTTGATACAGATTTTCTACATTGATTTAAGATTTTTCACAGCTTCACTTCACTTGAGACCATGGCACATCACTAACATTCTTTTCTGTTTTGATCTGAGAATCCAATCAGCCTCCTTCCTTCCTTATCAGCAGTGCCGGTGCTCTATAATTTCTGATTCACAGCCTTGAAAACTAATTTCAGTTTAACTTGGGCACAAAACTGTCTCACTAGCATTCCATCCGATTTTTATTCTTTTCTACTGCATTTTCAGCTTGTATTCTCAATTTTACTGCTCTCCATAACCTCTGATAGCTGTCGAGTGGTTTTCTTGCAATCCAATTCAGTTTTTGATGATTGCAATCAGCTGGATTCTATCCTCAACATTGCACAGATTTTCAGAAATCTGCTCCCCAAGAGTTTAATCCAATTAAAAGCCATTCTGAAAGTTTAGCTTCCCACTGATTTTTCTCTTCTTCAGCTCGATTGCAGAGATTCTACACAGATTTCTAGCATTCAATTCAGACTAAGCAAAGTGGCCGAAACATGCTCCATAACATTTTTTTCTTTCGGCACAGAATTTTCTCCACTTGCGTGCCACTTGGATTTTGGCAAAAATATTTCTTCTTCAACCGAATTGAGCTTGGCACAAAATTTCTTGGATCTTCAAATTATAATCAAGAATCTAGATGCCTCAATCGTTTCCATCCTTAACCACTTCTTCCCACTTGATCTTAATACCAAATCAACTTAACTTGATCCTTCCAATTGCAGATTTTTTTTCTTTTGGATCAAAATGCCTCCTTGATACAAAACTTTTCCAAAACACTAATCACTCCCCCACACTTAATCCTTTGTCCGTCTCGGGCAAAGTAGCATTAAGAAACATCCCAAATAATAAGTCCATAGAAAAAGTGAGATTAGGTAGGGAAAATGAGAAATATGAAGTGATACAAGGGAAATTTATGAAAATTGATATGAGATGAGAAGCAAAATGATTTATCTCTATAAATGTGATCCAATCATCGAAATATGGTTTTGAAAGAACCTAAGCAAGTTCTAGAGTACAATGACATATATGTATCACAAAAGTAAGGCTAATTCTCACTAGGTGCAAAAATAATTCATCTCAAGTCCTCAATTAAGAATCTAAAGTAAAGTAGTACTCAAGCATCCAAGAATTCATCCATGAGCTCAAACCCTAAGTTTTAACAACCAAATTTAATTTATTTTCAAGAGACTCTAAAATGCTATGGAGATAACCTAAAGGGCTACATTTATTCCTAGTCATGCAAGAAAAAGTGACCAAAAGAAATAACATGGTATTTACAATGTCTATTTATTCATTCTACTCTACTCACGCATTTATTAGCATGAACTCTATTTAAAAGTGAAAATTGCAATAAAGGAAAATGCAAGAAAGAGCAAACTCCCCTTTATTTCTGGCGGTCGGAGTCTATCAAGAAATAGCCTCCATCGTGGTAGTGGAGGAGTCTGGGTGTGTGAGAGAGCTTCTTTCATTTGTTCAATTTTACGGTGCAACACTCCCCCACACTTGGACTTCACAGCAAACTGTTCAGGTGGCCGAAGGTTATTTAGATACAAGACCCATTTAAGAGGTAGAGTGTTTCGAATTAAAGTAAAATCATCTCCTCCCTCTTTATTCATTTTGGAACACCTTCCAGGAGGTTTGAGTTTGTTCAGATGAAGCACCCACTCCAAAAGTCTTTGTGACCCTGCGAAACCATGTAATACCTCTCTCATGCATGAGGGTAAGAAATAAATGAAACAATATCAGTTTTTGTATAAAATGTATCCAAAAATGCACCACATCCAATAAAGTCAATTTTTGACACCTCAAAGAATTTTTCACAATTAATATCCACCAAAGATGTATCAAGCAATGCATTGCTACCCATGAAATCAATTTGAGGTACCTCCATAATTTTCACACACTCAACCTCAGCATAAGATACAGCAATAGATTCATCACAATAAACATCATCAATTTCAGGCAGTTCTAAAAATTTCCTACAATCCATATTCACAAAAGATGTGTCAAACAATGTATCACAACCAATGAAATCAAATTTAGGCGCCTCCATAAGTTTTTCACATTCAAATTCAGCATAATATAGTAAGAGATTCATCACAATAAACAACATCAATTTCAGGCACCTCCAAAAAATTTTCAAATCAGTTTCTACATAAGATATATCAATAAATGTGTCACAATGAATAAAATCAAGTCTGGGTGCCTCTATGGAATTTTCATTATTATTTCTCATAAAAAATGTATCAAGACATGCTTCACATGCAATTCTAGACACCTCTCTGAAATTTTCTAAAGGAAAAAGAGAAATACTTACCTGATCGTGCTCAAGTTCTGGTGGACACTCAACTGGAATAGGTGATCCTTGGGTTCTTGCTCTCATCATGCAAGTCCCTACACTTTCTGGCTTGTCCTCTGAATTTCCTAATGTTGGTGGTCCCTGGGGCTCTGTGCAATCCCCTACACCTGTAGAATCATCTCCCATGCATGCTTCCTCAGTAATGTCTGCAGCAACCTCATTAGAAAGATTAGGACTATCAATAGCAATATCACAAAATAAAAGATAAGAAGAGTCCTGTAAAGCTTCGGTTTCGAATTCAAGGCTGTCACATGCTTTTCCATCCATCTCCTCTACTTCCTTCACAACTGATGCATCCTCAGCCTTCTTTGAAATCGAATCTCCTCCCACTATGTCAAATGTAACATCACCAGCAATTAACTGTGCCTCAACAGTCTTATCTGTGGTGCCCACGCTCATGACTGAGTGATTTCCCCCAGAGTCCTTCATTGCATCAAAAATACTAAACTGGACTACTGTGTCCCTCACTTCCATCGAAAGTGTGCCAACATAAACATCAATTTTTGTTCTGGCAGTCTTCAGAAAAGGTCTCCCAAGGATGAGTGGGGATCTATGTGCAAGATATTCTCCTTCCATGTCTAGAATGTAGAAGTCTACAGGGAAAATCAACTCCTTTACTATCACCAAAACATCTTCAATAACTCCTGCTGGATGGGTCTGACTTCTATCAGCTAACTGAATTACCACTCCAGTGGACTGTAGAGGTCTAATACCAAGCATCTGGAAGACTGATCTGGGCATTACATTGATGGAGGCTCCCAAATCTAGCATAGCGTCATGAAAAATAGTCCTCCCTATCTCACATGATATAGTAAAAGCTCCAGGGTCTTCACACTTTTGAGGGATGGTATGGATGAGCGATGAAACATTCTTCCCCAAGATGACCAACTCATTTTCCTTAAGCTTCTTCTTATGAACACAGAGATCTTTCAAAACTTTGGCATACTTAGGAATCTGTTTAATCATGGTCAACAGGGGTACATTAACCTCTACTTTGCTAAATAATTTTACCAGCTCGTTGTGCTCTTTGATTTTCTCCTCCTCCACTTGTCTTTTGGCTTGTGTTTTCCGCTGTGGAAAGGGTAAGGGAACCCTCAATTCATCTTCTTTTGCCGAAAGTGGAGGGGCTGAAATGTAAGTTGTTGCCCCATTCGTTGGATTTGCTGTAAAATCTGTCTCGCCACTGATTTGCGCTTCGTTTTCCACCAAAATTACAGGATTGCTTGATGATGAAGTTGGGCACGGACTAGGGGTGGAACCAACTAATTTTGAAGTCGTTTCAGGGCTGATTGGTGCTGAAAATGGAGGTGCTGCCCTGTTTTCAGAAAAATCTGCTCTTGGACTTTTTGGAGATGAAGTAACCTTCCCACTCCTCAAATAAATAGCGCTAACGTTCCCCTTTGGATTGTGCACAGCTTGAGAAGGTAGTTGGCTTGATCCTTGAGCTTGACTTTGATTTATCCCACAGCCAATTGTCCCATTTGCCTCTCGAGGTTTTCTAAGGTGGGAAACATTTGTTGAAACATTTCTTCTACCCTCTGTTGTGGCACATTCCCTCCACTTGAGCCTCCATAGCCTCCTTAGTTAGCATAGTGCCTTGACTGACCTTGAAAGGAAGAAGTAGTAGGCTGAAATTGTTGAACTTGCTGGGATCCCTGAAAATAGGGCTGTTGGGGCTGATAAAAGGGTTGAGTTGGCTGTTGATAGGGCTGATAAGAGGGCTGACATGCTTGGAAACCTTGTTGAGAATTGTATCCTTGAAAATTATGGTTTTGATATAGAACTTGTTGCAGTGAGGATTGGAATTGATTGGGCTGAAACCCTTGATTGTAAGGCTGGAATTTCTGATTGTAAGGCTGTGAGGGCTGGAAATTTTGATTGTAAGGCTGTGAGGGCTGATAATTTTGTTGGTTTTGAGGTTGGAATGTTTGGAATGCTTGAAATCCTTGCTGCCCTTGCTGATATGGCTGGAATTGCTGAATTGGGGGTTGAGTTTGCTGAAACGTTGACTGAAAAATAGGCTAAAAATTCTGGTTCGAAGGCTGAAAAACTTGCTGATTTTGCTGTTTTTGCTGGGGCTGCTGTGATGTTTGCTGGAATTGTTGTTCCTGAGGGTTCTGCTGGTAGAAAGAGTTTCCGTACCTCAGATTTGGATGATCCCTCCAACTAGGATTATAAGTAGAGGAGTAAGGGTTGTTTCTAGGTTGAAATTGTCCCCTAACCAATGCTGCTACTGTCTCATCTTGTTGGAGGTTGGGACATGAATCTGAGTTGTGCTCTTGACTAGAGCAAATACTGCATACCCCTATCACTTGATTAGCTAGTGGAGTTGTTGAAAGATTTGAACTTTGAATTGCATTATTAATAGACAATTGCTTCATCACTGATGTGAGCTCCACCATTGCGTTCTTCATTTCTTTCTGTTCATTCGAAACCATCTGGACTTCATTAACTCCTCTAGTGGTCAATGCTCTGCTCCCAAACTGTTGTGAATTCTCAGCCATGTTTGAAATGAGTTCCCTAGCTTGATTTGGCGTTTTGTTCACTAGGGCTCCTCCAGCTGCAGCATCTATCATAATCCTGTCCATCTGCAACAATCCCTCGTAAAAGTACTGAATCAGAAGCTGCTCACTGATCTAATGCTGGGGGCAACTAGAACACAGTTTGTTGAATCTCTCCCAGTAGTCATAAAGTGTCTCCCCCACTACTTGCTGAATATCACAAATGCTTTTTCGAATTATTGCTGTTCTGGAGGCTGGGAAATATTTTTTCAAAAATGCTTTCTTCATAGAAATCCAACTAGACACGTGCCCAGTGGGTAAGTAGTAAAAACCAATCTTTGGCTGCTCCTGTCAGTGTAAAGGGGAAATCTCTCAGCTTAATATCTTCTTTTGAAATGCCCTGAGGCTTTATAGTAGAGCATACAACATGAAACTCATGCAGGTGTCTATTTGGATCTTCTCCAGATAATCCTTGAAACTTGGGTAGCAAATGGATGAGTCCAGATCTGAGCTCAAAATCACCAGCAAGCTCTGGATAAGCAATGCTGGAATACTGAAATGAAACATCTGGTGCTGCGAGTTCCTTCATAGTCTTTTGGTGGTCTACCATGATACTGCCTGAATGAGTGAGAATAGTCTGAAGAGGAGGAATATCAGTAGTCTCTGAAAGTATGGCTTGGTTCCTCCTTGCTCTGAAAGTCCTCTCAATTTCAGGGTCAAATTCTTCAAGATCACCACCTGTAGACCTGGTCATAAAACCAAAAACAAATCGAAGTAAAAGTAGATAAAAAGATGAAACAAATAAAATCAGATCACCAGATATAGCAGTAAGCACAAAAAATAAATCAAGAAAGATGTGAAATAAGTGTACAAGCAAAAAATCAAACAAATCAACTAGTTGCTTCCCCGGCAACGGCGCCAAAAATTTAGATGAGCCCGGATTAGGTGACATGAATGTGGGTCTCAAATTTTAGATGTGTGAAAAGCTGGAAACCCTTTTTGCAATCAAAGTATGAAAACGTAGTAAAGGGGCCACAGGACGTATTTTTCCTAGGGCTAGTTGAGGTTGTTTGATTCGAACTTGAATTTATGTGTCGTTGATATTTTTGGGTTTCAAATAAAATCTGGGGTTGGTTTCAATCATAAATGAAGTCGCAATGAAAATGAAGGAAACTAAACTAATGAACCCAACAAGCGATAGCAATGGATAACTCAAGCTATGGGAAACCGAATCAACCAAGGGACTTAATCGAATCTGTAAACAATCTGATATTAAGTGCAAACCAATTGCAGAGTAAATGAATCCAAACAATGTTTAGCAATCTGAAACAAAGCAATACAAAGCACTGTCGAAACCTAACTTGACTCTAAATGCAAGCAACAACTTGATACCACAATGAGAAAAACTGATGTGCCAATTCTTGAAACTGTTTGCAGAATTTATAGCTGGTTAATTCAACTTGAAAAGGGCTAAGCTATCAATGAGATTATCTGCTTAATTAAATAAGGAGGTGTGAAAACCGAAACTGGTTAAGGCAGAAAAGAAAAAAAATTGAATTCAGAAATGGAATGCATAAGGCAAACCTATATGCAGAAATGACATGGAACAGAAATTTGGATGCAAAAAAATCATACAAGAAAACTGATTTCAGATGCAATGAAGTTCCAATACAAAGCTTCATTGACCCAGCTTCAGAAATGAGAATCGGGAATTGCAGAAGTGGAGTTAGCTAGCAGAAATAGAAGACAGAACTTGTTAGGTGAATGCAGAAATGTATCAACAGATCAAATGCTGAAACTATCCATTTTAAAATGAATTAGCATCACTAATCTAAGTGCAGGAAAGCTTAAAATAAACTAAGGTTTACTTGACATGAAATTCAAAAGCTACCAGTTATCATTTGCTGATACAAAACTAAACTTGCAGAATTTTCAAATCTGATACGTACTAGCTGAGAACTACGATAGAAATGAAAAGTGAAACCTTTGGAGATGCAACAAGCTACAATGGAACTTCAGACAAGAAAACAAAAACTAACTTGATATCAAAAATTCAGAAGTGCTCAAGGAAGATAAAACTGATACGCAAGGTGGAAGCAGCCAGAAAACTGATACGCTGCTTAACAGGTTGATAAGCAAGGATTAAGCAGGAAGTAAACTGAAATTAAGTGAGCAATTAACTAAATAAGCTATCGAACTACTTAACTTGAAGAATTGAAACACTAATTTAAGCAGAACCAATTTGGAAATGAAACTATGGCAGCTGATACAGAAATTGAAACAGAACAGAAATGACAGAAATGGAAATTACAACCAATTAACAGAAATTAACTAAGAAACTACTCCTCAATCCCTTCTTTAGCTCAGGTACTCCTTGTTCGTCATGCAAGGGCAAGCCTCGAACCCGTAAGCTCCACAAACCATTGGGAAAACTCCATCTGCGATTAAACCAACTCAGCTTGCTCATTCTGAAATTTCCATTCGAAATCTTCAATTCAGCTGCGTCCGCGTGCGATGGTGAGTTGGTGATGATCCAAGCAATCTAGGGAACCCCTCCAGATAGCTCAGGTGGAAGGAATTGGAGCACAGCTGATCCAAAGGCAGCAAATGGCAGAACTACGGAAACCTCTCAACAGCTCTGTTTCTTGGGCAATTCTAAACTGGAAACTTCACGGATGATCTTCCCAATGACCTAGCACTTGATCTAAGAAAGGAAATCGAGTGGTCGCGCCACCGGATTGAAGAAAACTTGAAACAAAATGAAGAACACGCGAAGAAGGAAGCTTGCGGCGAAGAAGACGCGACAAGGATGAACTGTGGAGATTTTTGATTAAATACTTAACAATGGACGACCCAGATTTCTTTAACTCAATCCAACGGTTGATCTTCCTCCGATCTGACCCAAACATTCCAGATGTTAATCAAGGGTCAGGATCTGCCTCGGGGTAGTTCAGATCTTCCAGATTTGCAATGGATGGCCCAGATCAACCTGATCTTTGGATGGATAGTCTAGAGCCCTCTGAGCTTGATCCAACGGTTGGATGATCTCTGATTGGGATGAAAGTCTCAGATCATGATCTCAGTGCTTGATCAGCCCTAACCCTAGCTTGGATTGCCTCAGATGGTCCCAGATGGCTCAGATCTAGCCGCTTTTGAATCGGACGGCCCAGATTAATCTGAAGCTTGATAACTCGATCCGGTTCCACTTTCGACTCAAGTTTGACCCAGTATGCCCTAGGTTCATGATCCTTTCATTCCTACAAAAATAGATCAAAAATTTAGTGGCCAAATAATTCAAAAATATCAAGATTTACAATTAAGTCCAAAATAGAAGTAAGTCCTAGAACCTAGGGTAAATTCACAATTAAGCAAGTAAAATATGGGTCAAACTTGAATTTTAGCAACTAAAATAATCAATAAAATGGTACTTATCACCCCCCCCCTCCCGCACAGGTCGAACATTGGTTGTATCACTTGCGTCTGTTTTAGGGCCCAAAATCCCTCGATCTCGGGCATAGGTGAGGTTGAGATCTTCGAGCTAGGGTGTCTATCTCACCCTCCGTGGGTCGAGCTCTGGTCGTATCGCCTGCGTCCCTTTAAAGGCCCTAACTCTCTCGGCCTCGGACATAAGTGTTGGTACAATCTTCATTAAGTCAGGGTTGACCTAGTTTGACTAAGCTTGGGTGAGCATGAGTTTCAATGTTTGACAATAATATTTGAACATTGTGTGAGTCCTAGTAAGACTAGGCACACCTAGTGGGACTAGGTGAAGTTCAGGTAGATTGGGGAGATCGCATGCTAGTACGAAAAATGTCATACTGAGACTAGGTAAAGTCCAGGTGGATCAGGGATATTGCATGCTGGCACGGGAAAAGTCCTAGTGAGATAGGCAGACCTAGTGGGATTTTATGAAATTCAGGTAGATTGGGGAGATCACACGCTAGCATGGGAAAAGTCCTAGTGGGACTAGGCACACCTAGTGGGACTAGGTGAAGTCCCAGTGGATCGGGGAGATCGTACGCTGGTATGGGAAAAGTCCTAGGGGGACTAAGCACACCTAGTGGGACTAAGTGAAGTCCAAGTGGAACGGGGAGATCGCGCGTTGGCATGAGAGAAGTCCTAGTTGGGAACTAGGCAAGAGAAAGTCCAAGTCGGTCAAAGGTTTGATCGGACACTTGGTAAGCAAGTCCTAATAGGCCACGGTTGACCAGCGTTAGGTAAGGAAATCCTAGACTTGAAAGCTAAGTATGTTAGATTTGGACAATCGATTGGGTGATCAATTATGTTGTTGTCTCACGAGAACAAAAAAAGGTCCTTAATTGACTAGGTGATCGATTAGGAGGCCGACCAAATGATTGGGTGATCGATTAGCACAAGATTATCATGAGAACAGAAGTATGTTGACTCGATTGGGTAATCAATTAAGCATCCTCTTAATTGATTGGGCAATCGATTAAGGAGGACCATAATTGATTACTGATGTATTGCACGAGAGCACAGAAAAGTGTTGAATTAATTCAACAATTGATTATGATCTTCTTAATAGATTGGCTAATTGATTAAGCTTCAAAAACTAGTCATTGAATGGCTAGATCTGACGTGGTAATTGATTGCTAACCATAGGTCACACGAGTATATAGGGTTTTCACACAGGTTGAAGTTGTATCTCTTCGCATCTCTTCCTCTCCTTCCATAATCATTTCGACAGAAGTCTTGGAGCATAGTCTCGATGTATTTCCAAGGTTTGGAGGTGATTCCAAGCTAGAAGAAAGAAAGAATAGTAAAGAGAGCTCATTTATATAAATATTGTGATTTCTTTAGTATTTACTTGTTCTTGGTTGTATTTCTTCTTGTAAGTTTGTACGAGACTTCTATGCCTTAACAAAGGAGATCTTTCATAGTATATGAGAGAGTGAGGAAGAGCAGATCCTTGGATTAGTCACCTCAGGAGGTGGATACCAAGTAATATATGAGGTGTTAGCATTGCTCAAGTTTCCACTGCGACAAATCTTCATTGAGCAAAGATCGGAGCTAATCACCCCTAGCCCGCCTATTGTTCCTAACAACTGGTATCAGAGCGAGGTTTCTCTACTTTGGACTCATCGCCAAGATAATAAGAGCTAGAGGAAGAAGAAGAATTTGAAGAAACCCTAATTTTAAGAAGTCATCATCAATAGGGTTCAACTTCAAAAATGGTGTAGCGATCTCGGCCTCTATGGTCCCCGCAGGCAACCCTGTAGGCCCGAGACCCTACGGGTCTTCCCACCCCTTGGCAGTGGATTTTTTCCTTTCCCAGGATTCGAACTCTAGACCTCCAAGCTAAGTACTAAAGTTCCTGAATCCTGGTACCAATTGAGATGTAGCTCAATTGGTACCAGGATTCAAGAACTTTAGTACTTAGCCTGGAAGTCTAGAGTTCGAATCCTGGGAAAGGAAAAAATCCACTGGCCAGGGGTGGGAAGACCCGTAGGGTCTCGGGCCTAGAGGGTTGTCTGCGGGGACCATAGAGGCCGAGATCGCTACATAAAAAGGTAGCTCAATTGGTACCAGGATTCAGGAACTTTAGTACTTAGCCTGGACGTCTAGAGCTCGAATCCTGGGAAAGGCAAAAACCCACTGGCCAGGGGTGGGAAGACCCGTAGGGTCTTGGGCCTAGAGGGTTGCCTGCGGGGACCATAGAGGCCGAGATGGCTACATAAAAGGCGTCTTTTTATTGTAACGACCTGACCCCTTGGCCCCTTGGGCGGCCCACTTGGCTACCCTCGGCCCCTTGGGTGGCCAAATCCCATTTGGCGGCCGCGACCTCTTGGGCGGTCGTTACTCACAAGTACATCTCACCCCTGGCCTAGTACTTAGCCTGGAGGTCTAGAGTTCGAATCCTGGGAAAGGCAAAAATCCACTGGTCAGGGGTGGGAAGTACTTGTGAGTAACGACCGCCCAAGAGGTCGCCAAAGGGGCCGCCAAATGGGATTTGGTCGCCCAAGGGGCCGAGGGGCGCTAAGTGGGCCGCCCAAGGGGCCAAGGGGTCGGGTCGTTACAAATGGAGTTTGGCTACGTTTGGGCACCTCCACCATTTGACAAAGCCAATTTTGATCTTTGGAAGACAAAGATCAAAAAAATTTTCATGATGGATATAGAGCAATGGTTTGCTCTAATGGAGGGTTTTGAAATTCCAACAAGCAACAACGGAAAGCTCCTTAAGAAAAGTAAATGAAATGAAGAGCAAATCAAGAGATGCGAGGCCAATGACAATGTGACCAAATTGTTGGTCAATTAATTGACAAGCACCATTTAGACAAAATTGGAGACTATCAAGATGTCAAGGAGCTATAGAGCAAATTGACCAAACTCCATGAAGATCCCTCCACTTCACCAAGTTAAGACAAATCAAAAGAGTCGGATTCATCAGACGAAGAAGATTCGGAAGTTGAGAGGTGCTCAACATCCGACCATGAAATTTAAGAAGCTTCCACTTCAAGTATTGAGGTGGAGCAAAATTTACCATTGATGTCGGAACAAGAAAGAGTATTAGCATCATCATCCGAGGTCAATGAAGAATAGTTAAGTGTCACTTCTACAAGAAAAAGTATAAAAATTTTAATTTATAAAAATAAATATCATATTATTTACTTTGAATGTAGGCAAAAAGGGTACTATAAAACTGTGTCCCAAATGGGTCAAGAAGTAGGTGCAAGTGACACCCAAGGTCAAAGAAACATTGAAAGAGGTCGGACCCATGGTGCAGAAGTACAAGAAGCACATTATGTGCTTCCTATGCAATCAATGAGGGCATTATCGGAACCAATGTCCAAAGAGGAAGGATCCGACCAAGACCAAAAGAAGGAGCTCAAATCAAGGAGGAGCATCCAAGAATAAGACTAAGGTATCATTAGATAATAGTACTTATTTAAATCATGATAATATGCATGTTAGAAATAATTTCTATCATTTTAATGCTATTTATCATGAAAATAGGAGGCATGAAGAACCTAAGGAAAAATATAGAGTTTTTCATGCGACGACTATCAAACCTAAGGATAGGATACTATTTAGAACATCAAATGATATACCTACCTAATCCAAGGCCAGGAAGAAAAATTTCTAAGGCAATCATAAAAAATCAAGGTTTGAGTAGGTAATGATTAAAAATCAAGTTTTGAGGTCAAAACTTGATAAATTGGAGAAATCACTTAAAAGAATAGAAAACTTATTCAATGGATCAAAAGACCAAAATCTAAGTTTAGGAAAATAAGGACCCTCTATGGGCATGAAAGGTTTGGGGTACACACCTAAAGCCAAGGATGACGTGCCATCGTATCATAGTGTTCCATATAGGTATGAAATTAAATCTAGGTCTAGGAGTCAAGTCAAGATCACAAGAAAAGTCATCCCTAGAGTTGACCAAGATATGACCAATATGACTAAGGCTTTGGAGAAGCCTAGGAAGGTCATTAGGAAGGAATCAAGGGAAGTCATTCCTAGTGAATACCTAGTGCAACCAAGGAGCGTCAATCAGTTTTGGGTTCCTAAAAGTGTGTTCGCCACACCCTAGACGGGTATGGTGAGTATCAACTCCATTTGTAAGGGTAGTCAACTCAACCTTGATGTAGTTGGCACTTTGAGACATTTTCAAGGATTAGTTACTGTAGGATCAGTGTCGTCGATAGGGGGTGAATATCGACTCGTAATTTCTTCGGAAACTTGTCATTCGTTCGTTCTAGTCAATGAGTTAGTACGCAGCAGAAATAATAAAGAACAAAAACAAAAAACACTCGTACACGCGGGATTTATTTACTTGGTTCCAGACCCGCCAGGGTCAGTACGTCCAAGGCCTATGTACTCAGCGTGAGTCCACTATTGGTCTCCTTTTCGAAATTTCCGAAGGCGGAGAATACCCGTCTTACAGTTTGATTTACAAGCAAAAGAGAATAAATAAAGTACAACTCGTAAATAAAAGCAAACCAAACAGTAGCGAAGTTCCGGCAAATCCGGAAGTCCGAAGTGCAGGGCACTTCCTCCTAAGCCTCCTTGGTCGTAGAGCTTCATCTCTAGCACTTTTTCTTCGCTCGGAATGACTTAGCAGATGATGGAATTTGATATCTGGCATTGAGGGGTTGAACCCCTTTATATAGCATCATCTAGGGCGCCCTAGAGGCCTCTGAGGCGCCTCATAGACGGTCAAACCTGATCCGCAATCGCAAACTTCGCGGATGGATAAAACCGCCATCCCAAGCACCCTCGACCTTCCCAGGCGCCTGGGATGTAGGGGCCTGACCCTTGAGGGCGCCCTGAAGCCTGGGGCGCCTATATCAACACAGGCGCCCTGGATGCTCCTCCCAGGTTCTATTTTCCCTGCGTTTGATATTCTATCTTGCTTCCAACTCCAGGTACCTGCAAGACAACAACCACAAGACAAAACACAGATAATCTTAGCCTTCGTTAAGTGGTTCTGACTTTGAGTTTCACCCGAAAACCTAAGTCGAACCGACGCCTAATGTTCCCTTTCCCGGGGAACGCGTCCTCACCTACTCCACACTGGAGAAGTTGTGTTTGCCAATCGGAACCTCCAGTTGGACTTTCTTAGACTCCGAGAACCCGAATCTCAAGATGTCCGACCTCGACCCATCTCTACTTATGTTCAAGATCCCCGCTCGTCTACGCTTTTGCTAACCAGGACCTCCGGCTGGACTTTTGCTCAGCCTCCGAGAACTCGGATCTCGAGACATCCGACCTCGACCCATCTCTACTTTTGTCCGACAACCCTCGCTCAAAAAAGACTCCGTTGCCCGATCCCCGACCAAGATTTCGTACTCAGTCCCCCGGACCAAGACTTCGTGCCCAACTTCACTCACCAGGACTTAGTCCAACCTAGCTTCACTCACCAGGATTTAGTGCCCAACTTCACTCACCAGGACTTAGTCCAACCTAGCTTTACTCGCTAGGACCCATCTTCACTCACTAGGATTTAGTGCCCAGCTTCACTCACCAAGATTTCTTCAATCATAATCACTCCTTTGCTAGTCATCATAATCCTGACTAGACTTCCTCAATCTTTAGATAAATATAACTTCAATCCTCAAGTCCGGCTTGGTTTACTCCCTTGGTTAAACTGTCCAACCCTAGGTTTGGTTCACACTGTCAAACATCAGATCCTGTTTGGCCAACCTTTTGTCAACCTGATCAAGCC
>JAGFNQ010000442.1:364530-382652 GCA_024364735.1 Boesenbergia rotunda
AAAAAATCTAACTTAAGCTCCTCTCTCCCCTTTTGTCACAGATCAAAAAATAATGGAAAAACTTGCACCAACAATGAGATTTTTGAAACAAATATAACTTAAGCCTTTCTCCTCATTTTGAAAAATGCTTAAAATTTTAAGAAATGATTTTAAAAAATTCTCTTTCCCTCATTTAGTTAAAAAATTAAGTACACATTCAGAAAAACTAAGTAATTTTTTTAAAATTATTGTACAAAAAAATTAAATTTCCCTAAGTCTGAAACAATCCTAGGAAACTTGTTGACCATAAGAAAATTCCTATGTGTATTAGGGATTTTTCATAAAAACTTAGGGATTATTCATAAATAACAATTTTCAATGTTTTTAGGTTTCGAAAAATCATAAGTTCCTTGATTTGGTTTCTTTTCCATTCTGACACAATCCTAGGAACCCTTGATAACTACAAGGAAAATTTTCCTAAGTGTCTTGAAAATTTTTCCAAATTCAAGTAAAAAACTATTTTCAGGAATATTACAAAAGTTAAAGATTTTCGAAATATGTTTTGGAATATAGTATTTTTCAACCGTATTTAAAAGCCAAAAAGATTTTCAACACGAGTTTTAAAAATTATGTTTTCAAATGATTTTGAAAAGATAGTGTATGAAAACATAATAATTTTGAAAATTTTAATTGTTCTTTTCATTTGACCTCCTTCTAAACTTGACACAGTCCTAGAAAGCTTGTTGACTACAAGTGATCTTCCTCTGAGTCTTAGGGTTTGATTCAAACAAAACAAATTTAAAACATTTAATAAATATTTTGAAATAATCATGACTAATTGACATAAATTAATTTCATTTGATTGGGACTCCCCCTAAATCTGACACAATCTTAGGAATTCTTTTAGATCATAAAGAACATTTCTTATGTGTCTTTAGAGTTCGTCCAAACCAAAAGAGCAATTAAAATAATTTTTGAAGAATATGTTTGAAAGGTATGATAACTTTCAAAGAAATTTTTGAAAAATATTTTGAATGACATAATAAGTTTTTGAAAAATATTTTTCGAAAATGCATTTAAAAATGTTGGTGATAATAATTTAAAGCTCAAATCATTTTGAAAGATCTGAATTTTCCAAAAGAGAAATTTTTGAAATGATGATAATTTTTAACACACAAACCATTTTGAAATGATATAAATTTTTGAGAAAAGTAATTTTTTAAAAAAATAATTTTCTATAAATGAGAATCTGCAAGAATGAACACTCCCCCTGAACTTGACACCTTCTGGCTACCCTTGCTAATAACAAGGACCTCTACTTAAGTGTCTTAAGAGACTTTAGTGTTGACCTAAAAGGTTAGTGTCTATGTGTGTAGGTCAAACAATTTTCGAAAAGATATATAAATTTTTGAAACAGTATTTTATAGATAAGTAATTAGGCAAGTATGAAATTCATAAAAACATTATTGTGTTTAAATATTATTTTGAAAATATATTTTTAAGAAAATATCGTAAATATTTTGAAGACATTTTCAAAAGCATTTATCAATTAATTAGTCCTTAACATCTCGCCCTTTCTAAATGTCTCAATACAAGCAAACACGGTTGCCTTATAGGTGTTTGTGAGATGCTTGAATAATTTTCTCAATTTTTAATAATGCAAATTGGTTGATCTTGAGTTAGATTCGAGTTTAATCAATTAGTAGCTTAAAAGTAATTTTCAATAATCGGCTTCCAGGACTTGGCGAGGCACAGAGGTCTTTTTTGGTCGTAGCCTTATTGGATCATCAACCCTTTCCTTAGACAAAGCCTTTTAAAAAAAGAATGCTTTTAAATCACTTTTTGAAAAACTCTGGTCTAACTAGTCTAGGATGTGGCGAGGTAGCTTCGGCTAGTTTCCTAACGTATTATCATCTCGCCCCGTCCTGGTACTAGGTTTGGCAAGTGCCAAACTATCTGTTTTCCTATCTATCCGTTCTAAGTTAAGCAGGAAAAGTAAACTAGCATTCATGACATGGCAGATATTTAAGGAAAAAATAAGCAAATGCATGAACATGACATTCATGCATGATTCAATCAAGTCAAAACATTTTAATTAAGTTTCTAATAATGAATAAAATTCTCGATTTGATACACACCGTGTAAACCCGCGAATATGTCAACCCACTTTGACATATTTGTTATTGTCTAATTGGAGGTTTTGGTTGGGTAGGATTTTATTTAGTTGCATATTTGAAGGTAAGTAATTTGAATTTCAATTCATGAATTATGTTGAATTAAGGATTTTAAATCGTTAAGAAAAAATTAATAAAAATTTAAGTTGTCCAATTAATTACGAATTTATTAGAGTTTCAATTATTATGGATTAATTAAAGTTGAAATTATTAACAATTAATTAAAGTTAAAGTTATTTAGGAATTAATTAAAATTTATTTATTTAGGAATTAATTAAGGTTTAATTATTAAGAATTAATTTATATTTAAGTTATTACGATTTAATTTGAATTTAAGTTATTAAGATTTAATTTGAAATTAAGATTTAATTTGAATTTAAGTTATTATGATTTAATTTGAAATTAAGTTATTAAGATTTAATTTGAATTTAAGCTATTAAGATTTTATTTGAATTTAAGTTATTAAGATTTAATTTGAATTTAAGTTGTTAAGAATTAGGGTTTAAGATTTCAGGGTTAAATAATAATTATGGGTCTAATTGCATTATTTCCATTAATTCAAAAAATACTGATTCCTTAACGTTTTCTTTTGTTTTTAAGCTTTCAGATTTATTTAATACTTCTGCCTTATTAGAATTTTTGTATGCCTCGTTAATTATATCCTTAATTTTATTGAATTCATTTTTATTTTTAGAATCATATTCTTAATCTTCATAGTTATTTTCAGAATTATTAATTAAAATTGTATTATTATCTTCAAAATAGGTAGAATAGTGTTCAGGATTATTAATTAATGTTATGTGGTTATTATCTTCAAGATTGGTCGAATTATTAATTAATGTTGCATAATTATCTTTAGCATTATCATGATTATTTTCAAAATTAATTGTTAAGAGTTGACAATTGTTTTCAAAAATAATTAGATTATCTATAGAAATATTAATTAGAGTTTGAGTAGTATTTTCTGAAACATTATCTTGAGATCACTAATTAAAATTTCATTAATATTATCAGAAATATCTAAGGATTTGTGTGAAATAATTTCAGAATTAATTCTTATTATTGCATCATTAATTAAAGAAATTACATAATTAATACTTATGATTTTAAGATTATTTAAATTATCATTATATAAATTATCATGCAATATTTTTAATTTCTCATAAAAATTATCTAATCTAACAGGATTAATCTAAATTACCAGAAAAGTTTTGTAATTGTGTAGGAATTTGAAAATAATTATTGCGAAAATTAAATTGCAGTATCTCCTTTCGCTTTGTTGTCCTATTGATCTTCCAGTCTGGACACTAGTTCTTGTAATGCCCCCGCTTCTGGCATTTAAAGCATCTGATATGGCTTTTGTCCCTCCGGACTCCTGGCGCTGGTATCTCCTTTGCCGTCAGTGAAGAACGATTCATACGAGTAGGACACTGGTTTTTATAGTTTCCTCTCTCCCTGCACTTAAAACATGTAATATAAATTTTAAATACTGACATTATTAAAAATGTACCTGATTCACCCCTGGCTCCCCTCTATTCCTGGCTTCTTTGATCCGTCGGCTGTTAGTCCGGTGAAGAGCTTCCAGGCTCAGATACCACTTGTAGGATCGGTGTCGTCGATAGAGGGGGGGATGAATATCGACTCGTAATTTCTTCAGAAACTTGTCGTTCGTGTAAGGATCGATCCGTACGCTAGAGGGGGGGTGAATAGCGATTTTTCGAACCCCTTCTTCCTACAATATTGTTAGCGCAGCGGAAATACAAATAAAACAATAAATACAATGCTAACAAACCGTATTTAGTTGGTATCCACCCCGGCCGGGTGACTAATCCAAAAATCCGTCGGTGGATCACTCCCCGGATAACCTCCGGCTATCACGTGTCGCTCCTTGTGGGTGGAGAAACCTCACCACAACACCAAACAAAGCTTTGGACACGAAGACTACTAACTTGCCCTTAACCAAGACAAGTTTATCAAGAAACTCAGTCACCACGTGGTCCTCTTTAAATATGACTCGGGGCTGATTTCTCGCTACCAGACGACTGCCCCCAGGGCAGTCGACTGGTGCCAGCCAAATTCGACCGCTGACACTCCCAACGTTCGAATTTGCCAGCTCACCAGCCACCTACCAGTCGACTGCCCCCAGGGCAGTCGACTGGTCCCTAGCTGAAACCCTTCCCGAGTACATTCACACAGCACTCGATCCTCACGACTCGACTGACTCCTCATCCGCAGCCTCGACTGTTGCCTTCGCCCTCTTCATCTTCGACCCTCGTCCCTCGGATGCGCACGCAAGCCTCCAGCTTGCATCCATGCCACCCTTCACGTACGCCTCAAAGTCCGCGCCCATCAACTCATCGTCCCTGCACTCCATGGTCCCTCAGGTGCGCACGCCAGCCTCCAGCTGGCCTCCATGCCATCCTTTACCGTACTGAGGCCGTCCAGTCAGGTCCATATGCGTAACCTGTACAACCTGCACACTCAACATACGCATATTAAATACAAGGGTACACCTAACTTAAACCCTTTGCCCAAACATCAAAACTCATGGTCACACCGGACCATCTTTGGGCCGATTGCTCCAACAGTTCGCTCGTTCTTGTCAAAGAGTTAGTACGCATCAGAAATAATAAAGAATGAAAACAAACAACACTTTTACACGCGGGATTTATTTACTTGGTTCCCAACCCCCCAAGGTTAGTACGTCCAAGGCCTATGTACTCGGCGTGAGCCCACTATTGGTCTCCTTTCCGGAATTTCCAGAGGCAGAGAATACCCGTCTTACAGTTTGATTTAAAAGAAAAAGATAATAAATAAAGTACAACTCGTAAATAAAAGCAAACCAAACAGTAGCGAAGTTCCGACCAATCCGGAAATCTGAAGTGCAAGGCACTTCCTGGAGCCTCCATGGTCACAGAGCTTCGTCTCTAGCGCTTTTTCTTCACTCAGAATGACTTAGCAAATGATAGAATTTGATATCTGGCATTGAGTGGTCGAACCCCTTTATATAGCATCATCTAGGGCGCCCTAGAGGCCTCCAAGGCGCCTCATAGGCGGTCAAACCTGATCCGCAATCACAAACTTCATGGATGGATAAAACTGCCATCCCAGGCACCCTGGACCTTCCCAGGCGCCTGGGATGTAGGGCGCCTGACCCTTGAGGGAGCCTGTATCAACACAGGCGCCCTGGATGCTCCTCCCAGGTTTTGTTTTCCCTGCGTTTGATCTTCTGTCTTGGTTCCAACTCCAGTTACCTGCAAGACAACAACCACAAGATAAAACACAGATAATCTTAGCCTTAGTTAAGTGGTTCTGACTTTGGATTTCACCTGAAACCCTAGGTCGAACCAACGCCTAATGTTCCCTTTCCCGGGGAACGGGTCCTCACCTACTCCACATTGGAGAAGTTGCCTTTGCCAATCGGAGCCTCCGGTTAGATTTTGGCTTAGCCTCCGAGAACCTAAATCTCGAGATGTCCTACCTCGACCCATCGCTACTTCTGTTCGCGATCCTCGCTCGACTAAAGTTTTTGCCAACCGAGACCTCCGACTGGACTTTTGCTCGGCCTTCGAGAACTCAGATCTCGAGACGTCCGACCTCGACCCGTCTCTACTTCTGTCCGACAACCCTCACTGGACAAAGACTCCATTGCCCGATCCCTAACCAATACTTAGTGCTCAGTCCCCCAGACCAAGACTTCGTGCCTAGCTTCACTCACCAGGACTTAGTCCAACCTAGCTTCACTACTAGGACTCAGCTTCACTCACTAGGATTTAGTGTCCAGCTTCACTCACCAGGACTTAGTCCAACCTAGCTTCACTCGCTAGGACCCAGCATAATTCACTCACCAGGATTTAGTTCCCAACTTCACTCACCAAGACTTAGTCCAACCTAGCTTCCCTTGCTAGGACCCAACTTCACTCATCAGGATTTCATCAATCATAATCACTCCTTTGCAAGTCATCATAATCCTGACTAGACTTCCTCAATCTTTAGATAAATATAACTCCAAACCTCAAGTCCGGTTTGGTTTACTCCCTTGATCAAACTGACCAACCCTGGGTTTTGGTTCACTCTGCCAAACATCAGATCATGTTGGCTAACCTTTTGTCAACCTGTTCAAGCCTGGGTTTACCCTACTAAACATAATGTCCTGTTTAGTTTAACTCTTGATCATTTTAACTAACCCTTACCTTGTCTAACATATATTACTAACTTAAGTATATTGTTAAACATCAAAACACTAGAGGAAGATATCACTGATGGATCTTCCACCAATAGTTACCCTTGAAAATGAGAAGTTTCACTATTTACTCTTGAGGAGTAAAATTGTGTCAAACTATATTTTTGGAAGATTGAGCATGACAAAGTTGGCATAACTAGGTTAGAATCCAAAGATATGCCAAGGTGGAAATTTAACATTATCTTGGAAAAATTAAGGGCAAAATTAGGATTATTAATGACTTAACGATGAGTAATTGATACTTAAATAGAAAGTCTAGGTATTTTCTTTTATGTAAAAATACCATGATTTGTATGCTCAATCACATGTCATGACATCATGATTCATATTTTATTATAAAAATATCACATGTCATGTCATACATGCATCATTTGGTTAAAATGATTTCACTTTTTGTAAAAATTTCATATGATGGATGTCATGATCATTATCATGCATAGTTTAAATGTGTGAAATTAAGGATATTGACATTCATTGACATCCTAGGCGAATGATCAAAGTTCATAATGTCTAGTTAAAAATGCATGAACCCTTTAGTTTAGGGAGCATGACTGTTACATCTCGTAAGATCATAAGTTAACTTGTATGTGTTTTGAGATACATAATATACAAATGAGATGTTAGGACGATGAACCACAACTCAAGGCGTTGACTAAGTGCTTCTATTTGAGTCTTAGATTCATTAAAATAAGAATTTAAGTGAACTTCAATCATTGAGAAAGCTAATGTACAAAATCATGTACATTTAACCAAAAGAACATGATTGGAAATTACTTTTGAAAACCATTTCTAAACTATTTTGAAAAATCTTGATGAAGAGTATCTTTTGATAGAACTCATCTTTGATAAAATGGATACAAAATGGAGTAAAACATTGTAGTTTTTTTTAAGGTTTTCAATTTTGTTTCAATCATTGAAAATGAGTTTTATTTTCATAGAAAACTATTTTTCCATAATAGTATATGTCATAATTAATATCTGCATAAATTTCATGAATTTTAGAATTTTGTAGAATTATTTAAGAGTTTCTAAAATTCGGTCTGAAATTATTTTCAAAAATCAGAAACTCCTAATCGATCAAGTGATTCATTAGGATATATACCAATCGATTGGTGAAGATTTTCCGTCAGCACAGAAGCTCACATACCAACACCAATTGATTGACATGACTAAAATTGTCTGATTTCAGTCCATTAACCTAATTTTTAGTAACCTAACAATCCCTAACCATTTGGAATACTTGTATAAATATATTTAGGTGAATTTCATGATGAAATAAAAAAGGGAGATGATTTTGGTGAAAAATATGAGGTTAAGGTGAGGTTTGATTAAAGTTTTGAAATTCAAACCCTCATAACCTTAAACTGAGATTTCCTAAAGGTTTAAGAACTCAAAAATCATTGTTGGTGTAATGATAGAGGTTTGGAGTATGTTTTGAGGAAGAGGTCTTCCTTAAAAGTATGTGTTTTAATTTTTCTTTTGGTTAATGAGAAGATGAAGATTGAGAATCTTCATAGGATGAATGGTCAAGGTTGAACATGAGTCACAATGAAAGGTATGAGACTTTCATTGGATGTCTTTAACTATATTGATTCTCGGGGAGAGTTTTAATGTGTGTCAAAGGAGTAAAAAATGTAGGCGAATGTGGAATACCCTAACTTAAACATATTATCAAACATCAAAATGGAAATGATTGTTGGTGTAATCTTCATTATGTCAGGGTTGACCTAGTTTGATTAGGCCCGGGTGAGATTGAGTTTCGAAATTTGACAATGATATTTGAACATTATGTAAGTCCTAGTGGGACTAGGCACACCTAGTGGGACTAAATAAAGTCTAAGTGAATTGGAGAGATCGCAGGCTAGCAAGAAAAAAATCCTAGTAGGACTAAGTACACATAGTTGGACTAGGTGAAGTTTAGCAGTATCGGGAAGATTGCACATTGATACAAGAAAAGTCCTAGTGAGACTAAGAACACCTAGTGGGACTAGGTGAAGTCTAGGTGGATCAGAGAGATCACATGTTGGCATGGAAAAAGTCCTAGTGGGACTAGGTGAAGTCTAGGTGGATCGGGAAGAACACACCCTGGCACGGGAAAAGTCCTAGTGGGACTAGGTGTTAGTAGGAGCCCTAGAGCCAATTATGTAATGATTGACTAGGCACTTTTTCTATCATATTCTATCATTAATAAAGACATATTTAGTTATTATACTTACTTTATACTTGTGCCAAATAACTAAGTATAATAATGTCCTTGGGTAGTAGGTTATTATTTATATCATATCGATTGGTTGAATCGATAGTGAGATAATGCAGATAACACTACACTAAATCATTTCTAGTCAAGCATTAATATTCAAGGACAATATTAATGCATGAAGACTAGCATGTAGATCAATTGATGACTTGAGCTCACAAGTCATGGATATGTGATATCAAGTTGACACATGGGTATACATTAGAGAATGTGTACTGAATTGACCCGCCATAAGAATGTTTCATAGATTGTCATATGAGTGTCATAAACTTTCTCATGTGACTATTAGTGTGAATAGTTCTTAGACCTGAAGTCACTATGGTTCCCTACATCAGGAGTTAGGTACTTTGGTATCGTCAAACGTCACCCGTAACAGGGTGGACTATAAAGGCGATCACTGGGTATATAATGAATTATGCGGAGGGATGTGAGTGATGTAGATGGGATCTATCCCTCCCATATGACGGGAGTGATATCTGTGAGCCCCTTGATATAGTAGGACTGCTAAAACGCATAGTCATGCTCAAATGAGTCAATATGAGATATTGAGCTCATTTGTTTGAGTGAGTCTACTTGGGGATCAAGAAACACATAGATTGATCGAGGATGACACAGTCTATGCCTCATTGGTCAATCTAGATATCGAGGATAGAAAAACAAGGTAATACATTATCATAGTCATGGATGTTAAGTCGGATCTCGATTTTCTTGTTACTTGGGTAGCAATGATGCATTGCTAGATGCCGCTCATTACATATGTGTCAAAAGTGGTTTAGACACATTGACAACGTTACAAGAACCTATTGGGTCACACACTAAGGACACGATGCTTCGGAGATTGATTGATCTTAGTTTGACTAAGATTTGATCCGAATTGGATTGATTGAGTTAGACTCAAGTGAATCCAATTGGATTATGGGATTAACATCTAATTTGAGTTAGACTCATTTAGATTGGACTCAACTACATTTGTATGAGGTATTAATTCATTAAAGTGTTTAATGAATTAATAATAAAGGAAGAGGAAAAGATTCTCATCATTGAATGGAGAATAGTTGAAGAGTCACATGAGAAGATGTGCTCTTTATTGGCATTAATGAAGGGAAGCTAAACAAAAACTCGTCATATTCATGGGATGAGTATAAAAAGAGTTTTCTTGTCATTTTGGATGAGGCTAAGTCATTTTTCTTCTTCTCTTCCTCCTCTTCTCCCTCTTTGGCCGAAACCCACATTTGGGTTGTTGGTGCTTTTGTGTTGGTGCTTTTGTGTTGAGGCAAGCACGAAGGGATGAAGTTTCTATTGGAACCCGGATGGCTAGAGGGGGGTGAATATAGCCAATCACTTTGACCTTTGGCACTTATCAAAATTTCTGCACTCAACCTTATCAGTAGCACAGTGGAAGAAACAAAGGAAACAAAGCAGTGCAGAAAACAAAAACAGAGAACGAAAACAAACAAACACAACTAGCAAGATCGCTAACAAGGAGGGTTTACAATGTTCGGGGATAACTTGGCCCTATTCCTTGGCGTGCCCTTAAGGTGGGTGATCCCTTGATCGTCGGCAGATCAAGCCCCGGTTATCACCGGATAGAAAGCAACCTCCTTCTAGGTGGAGAAACCTCTCCACAGCATTTCAATCACAGATTTTAGTTTAAGCACAAAGAAACAGCAAGAAGGATCTTACTCAAGCACTTTGCAAAGACAAGAACACAGCAAACTTTCCTGAGCTCCACCCAGCGGCAATCTCACGCAAGAAACCCTTCCTCGTGTCTTTCCACTGTCGGACTCCAAGCTTCATGTTCTCTCCTTCAAGCGCTCAAGTAATAGATGATTGCTTCTCGATTGCAGTAGCTTGCTCAATGTGATGAGACTTTAGAATGCGCAAGCAAGCAAGTTGTGGAGAACACAAGGCGCAGCAAGAACTCAGTTCCCAAACACTTGAACTCAACTTCCTTTTTTCAACGAAGCCTTCTTCTGCCCTTTTGTTTCTCCACTCAGCATCAGATGACAGCATCTCCTGCAGCCTCCAGCTGCTTCCCTGCCAACGCCAGCTACCACTGAGCTCTCCCTGGACTTCCTGAGCTCCCCTCAGCCAAGCTCCATTCAGCAGCTCCAGTCTGCAGCTCCGGTCGTTGCAACCTGAGATGGAAAACGGACAAACCTGCTCCAAGGAAAGCCTCCATTGACTTCTCCTTGAGTGTTTGAATCATCCTCTGTCACCTGCAGCTTAATCAGTGTGTTAGAGCAGCATATCACACAGCAAATCATATATTAGACGTTAAGCGCAGAGAATCGGATACGTTCAGACGCGATCAGAGTGTCTGACAATGCAATTTGAATTAAAGTGATCAGTCACCGGACCGATCAGAGGATCTCCTGATCGGTCACCAGACCGATCAGGCTTGGTCCAGACCAATCAGGCTCCGTCCTGATCAGTCTCCAACGCTCGATTAGAAATCGCGATTTCTTTGGTACTCTCCTGGATCGATCACCAGACCGATCCTAGATTGTGGGTCGATCACCCGACCGATCCACCCCTTTATCGGGCGATTTCTGAGTTTCGCAGTCCAGATCCCCTGATCGATCATCGGACCGATCAGGAAACCTCCTGATCGGTCACCAGACCGATCAGGTAGTGACCAGACCGATCAGGCTTCGTCCTGATCGATCTTAGTGAGGAACCCGCGAAGCAGGATCGTTCTCCAGAACGATCTGCACAGTGAGCCAGATCGGTCACCAGACCGATCAGTAGCAGATCAGCAGGGGAACTCAACCTTACTGTATGCTCCCTGATCGGTCACCAGACCGATCAGGATCCATACAGTGGGTGAAACGCATACTCCCTGATCGGTCACCAGACCGATAGTCATCGCTGGATCGGTCACCAGACCGATCCACGAAGGAGCAGCGTGCCAACATCCCTGATCGGTCACCAGACCGATCCAGGAGCTCCAACCTAGCCCTCCAAGCTAGGGTTTCATCCACCTTAACCCTCCAAGCTAAGGATTTTTCACCTAACCCTCCAAGTTGGGAATTTGCACCTAACCCTCCAAGTTAGGACCTTTCACCTAGCCCTCCAAGCTAGGACATTTCACCCAACTCTTCCGGATTAGGACTTTTCCAAACCTAGCCCTCCAAGCTAGGACCTGACCCTTCAAGCCAGGACTTTTTCACCTAACCCTCCAGTTGGGACTTTTCACCTAACCCTCCAAGTTAGGACTTTTCACATAGCCCTCTAAGCTAGGACTTTTCACCCAACCATCCGAGTTAAGACTTTTCCACACCTGACTTCACTCACCAAGACCCGGCTTCACTCACCGGGATTTCCAACACCTGGCTTCACTCACCAGGACCCGGCTTCACTCACCGGGATTTCAATCACCTAGCCCTCCAAGCTAGGACTTTTTCACATGCCAGCGTACGATCTCCCGATCCACCTGGACTTAATCCAAATCCATTCAACTAAACTTAAATCGTTGTCAACGCCAAAACAACAATCGGGCCAGACTGCATCAATAGTTTCTGCATTCAGGCGCCTCACTAGGCTAGGTGCCTGTGTTGAGACAGGCGCCCAGTGCAAGGCTACTCCAAGCATTCGAAGCAAACATGCTACGCAAGCCTCTGGGCCAAATCAAGTGAGGCGCCTGTGTTAACACAGGCGCCCCAGTCAGCTCAGGCGCCTCAATGGAAGGGGATAGGCGCTGACCAAGCCTTCGGATTAGAGTTCGCGCAGGAGAGGCCACGTGTCAGGCGCCCCACTGACTACTATAAAAGGGGGTTCACCCCCAAGGCTTCCAGATCAATCGCTTTCGACTGCTACGCTCAAGCGCTCCGCTCCGACAAGTTCCGTACTCGTGATTCAAGCGTTGACGATGACCCGTTGCTCCGGAAACTTCCAACCTCTCCGGTCGTCGGTAAAACTGATTTTTCTTTAAGTGCTGTAACTCTGTTTTTCAATTCTATATTGGTACACTCGAATTGTAATCTTTCACGAAAATATAGAATTGCCCATCGTAAACGGTCAAGGACCGTGGGCCTTGGAGTAGGAGCCGATTGCGACTCCGAACCAAGTAAAAATAAATCATGTTAGTGATTGGTTTTATTTTCCGCTGTGCAATTACTCTAACACTTTCGAAAAAAGTTTTACGAACAATATTCACCTCCCTATCGTTTCAATCCTATCCCACAAGTGGTATCAGAGCGGGTGGCTCAAACTTAGTCAACCACCAATTTGAGATTTTTTCGAATTTTTGAATTTTTAAAATTATTTTTTTTCACTCGTTCGAATTTTCTCGCTAATCAAAGTTGGTGTAACACCACTCGATTTTTTTTATTATTAATATTTCTTCCCGCACTAATAATCCAAGACTCAGTCTTGAAACAATTTTTCTTTTTTCTTCTTTTTCAGTTAAAACTAATGGCCATGCAAGAGGGATACAGCACCGCCAGACCTCCACTTTTCAATGGAGAAGATTTCTCCTACTGGAAAAGCAGGATGGAAGTCCACCTGAAAACTCAGGTGGATATGTGGATAATCATCCAGTCTGGGCTGGAAATTCCTAAAAACACACAAGGCCTTGTGCAACATTATACCGAGTGGGACGTCCCACTAAAGAAAAAGATCGAGGCTGACGTGAAAGCAACTCAAACTTTGCAATGCGGCTTAACAAAAGAGGAGCTGAACCGGGTAGGTCCCTTCAACAGCACGAAGGAGCTTTGGAACAAGTTGATCGAGCTGCATGAAGGTACTTCTGACACGAGGATCAGCCAAAGAGATTTGTTGCTTAACAGACTCTACACAATCAAAATGCACGACGACGAGACTGCATCCCAACTCCACACCAGAATCCAAGAGCTAATGAACGAACTGCACACGATAAGTCACAAGGTTGAGAATCGTGACCTGATAAGGTATACGTTAAATTCTTTTCCTAGAAACTCACTGTGGGCGTCTATGGTGGATGCCTACAAAGTTTCAAGGAATTTATCTAAAATTATGTTAGACAAGCTTTTTTCTAAATTAGAACTGCATGAACAGACTAACACTACCTTGATCGAGAAAGGTATATCTTTTGTTGCAGGAAAATCTCAAGGAAAAGCTCCCAAAAAGAAGCCTCAACCAGCACCCGAGTCCAACTCAACCTCGGAATCAGAAGATAGTGAAGGGAATCGACCCAGGTTGGTTCGACTAGCTCGCGATTACTACAAGGAACTTAAGCACCAGACGAGCAAGAAAAACTCAAGCCGAAGAAAGGAAGATCCAGCGGAACATTCAATTAGCTCGAAAGGCAAAAGCAACGTCATCTGCTTCGAATGCAACCAGAAGGGACACTTCAAATCAGAGTGTCCTAACCGAAAGGAAAACAAGAAGGCGCGGAGAAAGAAGGCACTTCAATCCACCTGGGACGAGTCGTCTTCTGAAGAAGAAGAAGTCCCGCACGTGAATCAACTCGCCCTAACCACCTCGGAAAATGTCGACTCCGGATCAGAATCAGAACCAGACGACGGAAGACTCACAATCTCGGAGAACGGACAAATCATTGTAAGACGTTACTCGGAATATGAACTGTCTAAATTAATCTCTTATTTGTCTCGTAACTTAGCAAAATCCAAAATCCGAGTTGAGTCCCTCCGACAGGAAGTAAAATGCATGAAAGAGGAAGCCGACTCGAGATCCTTGACCAAGCAAATTCAAGAAGGAAACTCAACTCAAGTCCAAAAGCTTGAGGAAGAGAATTCTTCCTTGAAAACTCAAGTCAAGGAGCTCAGAGTAGCCTTAGAATGGTTCACTTCGAGTTCCAAGGGTCTTGACATGATCCTTGGAAAGCAGAAGTCCGTTCTTAACCGATCAGGATTAGGATATCGAACTAAGTCAAGACAACGATCATATTACTCTGTATTGAACCAATCTAGAACCCAAGTCCAAGCATGGGTCCCCAAGCTGTGTTTAAATAAACCGGCTGGACCAAACCAGTATTGGATCCCCAAGGACAAGATTCACATCTTGCCTAGTCCTTATCGAGACTTCAGTCCAGGGGGAGCCAGTATAAAAATCATATTCATAACTAGATAATTGTTTTAATTCACTTGCTTGCTTGCATGTTTTTTTTTTCTTTTTGCAATCTTACCATGATTAGACTTAGGATTGGTTAGATTAAGGACAAATGATTAAGTTGAAATTTGAACAACATAGTATTGGGTGGAGGTGAGATGATAGTACGTTAGGGAAGCCTCTCTAATAAGGTCAAGTATATCCTACTTGGTCTGTTTAGTCTGGTGGAACTAGCCGAAGCTACCGATCCAAGACCCAAACTAGTTAGACCAAAATCTTTCAAGAAGTAACTTGAAGATGAATTTTCAGTAAAAGGCTTTGTCAATGAAAGGGTTGATGCTCCAATAAGGCTACTTGTTAAATTTGAATTTAACACAAATTTCAATTAATCTTAGATTCAACACATTTTTCAAAGTCAATAAACTTAACCTTATAAATTTTTCAAAATTTTTTTCAATGTCTTCAAAATTAACCATGTTTTTCAAAATTAAAATATTTATTTTTAAAAAAAACCTGTCTCACAAAACCCATAAAATTAACATGTTTGATAACACTAGATTGGATGAGACAGACTAGGTTGTGAAATTCAATTCAAGCTATTCCTAACTCTAATGGATCCAAATCAATAAATACTTTATGTGTAGGAACATAAATATTTGGATCAGTGAATGTTAGATAGCGGATGCTCCAGACACATGACTGGAGACAAATTGAAATTCACCAAAATCGAGTTCAAGAACCTAGGCTCAGTAGCATTTGGCAACAATGCTACACTCAAAGTAATTGGGTCAGGTAACATTGAACTTAAATCTAACTTTGTTATTAAGAAAGTACTCTTGGTTGAAAATTTTAAGTTCAATTTGCTTAGTATTAGTCAGTTCTGTGATATTGGTTTCATAGTTACCTTCACCAACTTTGACTGCCTAATTAGAAACCTCCAAAACTCAGAAATAATGCTTAAGGGTACTAGGAGAAACAATGTTTACACTATTAATCTACCCTTAGTACCAAAATGCTTTTTGACTCAGTTAAAAGAGTCTAATCTTTGGCATAGGAGATTAGGTCACACTCACACTAAATTGATTTCGAAAATAACCCAACTTGGTTTAATTAAGGGTGTACCTAAAATCAAGAATTTTGAAAATACTATTTGTAACTCCTGTAAACAAGGTAAACAAACTAAGTCTGATCACAAACCAACTCAATCAGACTTAACCCAAACCACACTTGAGCTCCTACATCTTGACTTATTTGATTCACATGGAGCCAAGTCACTAAGCGAGAATCGGTACTGATTAGTAATTATCGATGATTACTCTAGATTTACCTGGGTTAGGTTCCAGAAAACTAAGGATGAAACCTTGAATCGATTTATCGACTTATGCAAAATAATTGAAAACCAAAATGATACTAAAATTAAGAGACTTAGGAGTGATCACGGGGGAGAGTTTGAAAATCAAAGGTTTGAGGAATTCTGCAAAATCAATGGGTATATTCATGAGTTTTTCTGTCCTAGAACCCCCAACAAAATGGGATAGTGGAGAGAAAAAATAGAACCCTTTAGGAAGCCGCTAAGACCATGTTGAATGAATATAACCTAGCTAACCAATTTTGGACAGCAACATTGCGTAGCTTTGTCCAAACCTGAAGCAGAATATGTTGCACTAGGAGAGTATAAAACACAACTTTTATGGATGATGCACACTCTTAAGGACTTCCAGCTTGACTACAACCAAACCCAAGTTTTTATTGATAATATTAGCTCAATCAATTTGACTAAGAATCCGATTCAACATTCCCGAACAAAACATATAGAGGTTAAACATCATTTTGTAAGGGATCATGTAGCCAGGGGTGAAATAGTACTTAAGCACGTGGATTCAAAATCCAATTTAGCTGACATTTCACCAAATCCTTACCTGAATCTGAATTTAGCTCACTAAGAAGGTAGTTAGGGTTGTGCTTAGTAGAGTAGGACTGTTCTTTATTTTTCAAAATTTTTCCTGTTTTGTTTAAAATTAGAGTTTAAATTCAAAATTGCTTTTTAAAATTAGCAAGTTATAAAATCATTTCTTTTACCAAGTTTTTGAAATTTAAAATGATTTTCCAACTTAGTTTTCTTTCAAAAATTACCCCTTCAAAACTAGGATTTTTGCGCAAATGGACTTAGATTAGGCTCTAACCCTAGAACTGCATGCACCTATAGATCTAGAAGCCATCATCTCACAAACACCTTAGGGTACTTTGATTGATATCCTAAACTGGGTTGAGATGCTTAGGTTTATTCCTTGATTCAAGATGCTTTAAGTCAATGCATCTGCAGTAATTGAGGCAATAAATACAAGTTGAACAGCAATCAGGTTAAGTGTCAAGCTTAGAAAATCTAACTTGATCAAATCACTTAACTTGACTAACCCTAGCAAAAGCTACTATTTTTAACAGTTAGTAAGTAGCTACTTGGTTAGAAGGACCAGAACAAGAACGATTCAATTTGGTTTGGTCCTTTTTTGCTTGAATGTACTAGAGTTGGTTCAATACAGATTTCCAATTTGTCAAACTACCTCTAATTCAAAATTGAATTGCAATAGTCAATTTTTCTTGCTTATCATTTTTTATATATATGGCAAAGGAGGAGAGAAAGGAAAGGAGAAAAAAAATTTTCAAAAATGTTTCTTTTGCAAAAAAGTAAAGTAAAAGTCTAAGTGCTTAAAATTTTTCTAAGTATATCTAAGTGCTTAAAAATATTTCAAAGTATTTCAAAATTTTCAAAAAACATTTCTAAGTACATTCAAAAATTCCTAAAGCACTTCAAAATTTTCTAAGTGCTTATTTCGTGCATTTGCTTTGAAAATTCTCCTTAGTAAACAAAATCTGTTGAGCGAGACTCTTCTGGATTTTTGCAAATAGTTCTAAGTGGAATTTTTTTAAGGAAAATTTGTATTTAAGGAAAAGTTGTATTTAAAGCCTCCCATTGACCCTCCTTGAGTGTTTGAATCATCCTTGTAAAGCCTGTACACTCCAACAGAAGCTTAGCAAATGCATATCAAACAATATAACATAATATCATAGAAAGAGCAGAGAAAACAGACGCTCTGATCGCGTCTGACAGTGATTTCAAATTAAAGTTACAGCTACTGATCGGTCGTCGGACCGATCAGAGAGGACCCTGATCGGTCACCAGACCGATTAGGTATAGTCCTGACCGATCAGGCTTCAGCCTGATCGATCCACAGTGAGAAACTGGAAATCGCGGATTCTTGTGACCGGTCACCAGATCGGTCCAGAAATCTGCTTGCCACAATCCCGCAGGAAATACACGGCTGATCGGTCACTAGCCCGATCAGGTTGTAGCATGATCAGTCTGGGGACTGATCAGGGTACTCCCTGACCGATCAGGCTCTAGCCTGATCGGTTTATA
>JAGFNQ010000443.1:0-20000 GCA_024364735.1 Boesenbergia rotunda
ACCTTAAATCTATTCTGCTAGTTTCTTGCTTGATACTTGTACTTCTTGCTAGACCTGTACTTGACCTTTAAGTAAAAATCTAAATTTTCAGTTATACAGTCTCAACTTTTGATATCCGATCTAAAGAGTACTGCTTGTACGTGTATATTTTAGAACCATCATGTAACCGATCTAGGGTTGGTTGACATTAGATAAATCCTACCAAGTAGATTAATGCATGCTATTTACTTTGGCGTTGATTGGGTATTTGTGTCACTTATTGATTCTATAAATAGATGACTTGATTAGGTTGGTGTACATTAGTATCATACACCATATTATAGCATTATGGGATAGAGTGTTAGATCGTGATCGTCAAGCTAGAGGGGAGGTGAATAGCTTTACTTGATTCTCTTCCTACGATGTTAGTGTGCGCAAGCGGAAACAATAACAACACGAATAAAACAAACGCTAACACCAACCTTTACGTGGTTCGGAGATGACGCTCCTACTCTACGGCTGTCTGTAAGGTGGACAATCCCTTGATCCTTCGGTGGATCACTCCCCGGATGCCCTCCGGCTAGCTCGTGTAGCTCCTTGTGGGTGGAGAAATGTCGCCACAAACCCGGGCACACTTCTGAGCTCTTAGACTACTATTTGGCCTTTTACCAAAGCCAAATTCGTTAAGACTCTCAGCCAAAACTGAGCCCCTTTAAATAGAGCTCAAGGTTGAAAAAACGCCTACTAGTCAACTGGTCCATTACCAGTCAACTGATCCCACTGAAATTTGACCGTTACAGCTTAACGTTCGAATTTCCAACCACACCAGTCGACTGCTCCAGGGGCAGTGGACTGGTCCATTACCAGTCGACTGATATTTCTGTGAGTTCGAGTTCCCTTGCCGGCAGTCGACTGATCCAATCTCAATCGACTGCCCAGCTTACAATCTCACTCTCCCTCACCCCAAAGACCCTTCTTCACGTATGCCTTCAAGTCCACTCCCTTGCTCGCCCCTTGAAGTCCTCTTCCACCGACTATCGTCCCTCTGATCCTCACGCAAGCTCTCGGCTTGCCTCCATGCCACCCTTCACGTGTGCTCTTTGAAGTCCACTTCCTCCGACTTGCCCTTGGAGTCCTCTTCCCTCGGCTCTTGTCCCTCGGATATGTCCTCCATGTGTGACTCACCAAGTCCTGCAAATTCAATCACACATATCAAATCACAAAGGTAAACCTAACTTAAACCCTTTGCCTAAACATCAAAATACATGGTCACTCCGGACCATAGATTGCGCCAACATAGAGGTCACACTCCTCCGTTGTTTCTGAAGTAGAGGTACACTCCTCTTGGGGTCTTTGATATAAAGCGGTTGTACTTCTCTTGTTCTTGGGGTTCGGGATTTGAGGTGATTCTCCCAGTATCCTGTCCGCTCTCTTTTTTCTTCGGGTTCAAGATTGAGGTGATTCTTCGAGGGATTGAGGTTAGGGGTGAGTATTCAGTTAAAACCGAACCGAACCGAACCGAATAGACCGAAAACCGAATAAATTGAAATTAAAAAAAAAAACCGAACCGACTGAATTTCATAATAAAAACCGAGAAAACCGAACCGATAAAATCTCGATTAATTCGGTTTTTTACCGAATTAACCGATTTTACCGAACTTTAAAATTTTATTTGATTTTAATTAAAAAACAATGATTTTATTTAATTTAATTATATTTTCAAATAAAAATAATTAAATTAATATTCTTATTCGGTTTAACCGAATTACAAAATTGAAAACCAAAAAACTGAATCGAATTAACCGAAAACCGAACCAAATTTCGAGAAAAAAACCGAAAATCGAATTAACCGAACCGAATTCCAAAATTCGGTCGGTTCGGTTCGGTTAATTCAGTTTTTCCGAATTTTTGCTCACCCCTAATTGAGGTGTTTCTCCGAGCATCATGTTCGCTCCTCCCTTTTCTTGGGGTTTGGGATTGAGGTGATTCTTCCAGGGATTGAAGTGATTTTCCCAACATTTTGTTATAGCTCTTGCCCAGTCGACCACACAGATGTGATGTGATGGCTATTAGATTGGTGTGTAGGGTGACACATGTCATTGCATTGTTTGCATACGATGCATCTTGCATTTGTTTGAGCTATAATTGTTGCATTTGATTGACATGTATATATGAATTTGATTTGCATTTATTATTTGATCTGGATCTACTCAGTAGTACGAGTAACTTATTGATTTGGTATGAAGATTTTTTATCAGGCCCCGCAGGTATGTTTATGCATTTAATTTATATTCTATATTTCAGAGACTGTATACCTTATTTCTTTTTATTTGATTTATGTTATTTATACCATGCATTTATCTATACTTATGCTCGCATAGTTCGAGGTAATTGATAGTTGTGTCTCGTGTCGCCGGGAGAGGATCTATCCGCTAGTCCCATAGCATCGAGTATTTTGGTTTGTTCCATATTTTTATTCGGTAGTCTTGTCGTTAATTACGTCGTGGACTTTCAGTTTAACATATTTATTTTACAGAATTTATTATGCTTGCTATTTATTTTGTGGATGTTAATAACAATGTAGATGTGATGTTCATTAAATTCTTTCTATTGTTATTTGCCAGTCGTGTGTGTGGGGCTGAACTTGTATATCAGTTGAGAGTGATGTATTATGAGATTTATATTATCTGTCGTACAGGGAAAATGTTGTCCGATTTTTGGGCAAGCATGAGCCCTAGGGGGAGTGATAGAAGGCATCGACTTCGATCGTTGAACAGAGGAGGAGAAATCACGAGGCTTGGCGTTAGTTTGATCGCGCAGGGTAGATGAAGAGGAGGAAGGAGATCACCAACCTTGGGTCCAATCGATGCTGATGATGGTGGAGTGGCGTTGGATGATGCAAGGGCATAGGGCGATCGGTGAGGGGCGTCAGAAAAGAAATAAGGTTTTAAGTTAAAGGTAACTTTGCAAAAAGACCTTCCAAATCTGGATAATTCAAACTCCACCTCTAATTTAGAATTTTACGCGTTTAAGCTCTCGAATTTTTTGTATTTAACACAAAATGAGGACTTGAAAACAACACAGCTCCACAAGATCTCTCTTTTAATTAAAAAGGTGAGTGCATATTGTGTGTGTGTGTGTGTTTGTGTTTCTTGTTTCATTGTTAACGCGTCACTTATTATCTTCTTTAATATCAAGGCCCAAGTTTACGGGTGCATGAAGTTTTGGAGATTGGTTGTGGTTGGGGAAATTTAGTGACCGAGGTTATAAAGAAAACTGGTAGCAGATATATAGGAATCACCTTATCTCAGCTGGAGCGACTAACATTTGCCAAAGGAGAGCTAAAGAAACAGGACTTGAGATTTGTATTCTTAAGAAACTTATATAAACCGTCAGAATTGCTCAAGCTGAATTGTTACATTCAAGTTTCGTCTCTCTATTACAGTAAGTCAATTTAACTGTCCTCCTTTGCGCATGACATAGAAAGTTTCATTCATCCTGTTAATAAGTTGGTGTTTAACAACCTAACTAAAGGAAATGAATAGAGATGGACATAAAATTTGATTTTGCAAGTATCAAGTTATTCTACTTCTAGGAAATGAGAAATATGGAGAAATTTATTCAAATAACAAACTAATTGTGCAAGTGAAAGCTAACTAGTAGTTTTAATCAAAATTACATCAAATTCCATTTAGATATAATGTTTGTAGATTTGTTGGTCTTAGAATTCATAGGTTTTCATGCACTCCTTCCGTAATTAATATTGTTAATTTTGCGTCTATACTTTTATTAAAATACTCTTAAACGAAATATTCTCATTGTAAATTTTCACTTGATGGATAATCAGGTTGAAATTGAACTTTAAAAAATTTGATGGTTTGTGTCTTTAATCACCATTACTTCACTAAGGCGTACAAAGGCAACCAATAAAATGGTAGGTTCAAAAGCAGCAAGTTGAACTATAATTACGGATATAGTTGCTAGTTGAGGTTGATGTTTTAATTACATTTCAGTTTCTCAAAAACTCTTGAGTTATGTTCTAAGAAGCGACTACTGAAGTAGATACATAGTCCTAGTTGTTAAACAAAAATAGGATTTCATGGTATAAGAATTGGAACACTTCTATTGCTCTTTTATGGAACTAGTGTACCTTACTTTAATGAATGAACTTAATATTTACACATCAACATGTTGCTTAATTGGTTTACATGATATATAGGCATTATGCGAAAGCTAATTTTAGGATTGCACTAATTACATAATATATAGGCTTCTTAATTACAACGTGTTAACCGATTTTCAATGATGACTTAATCTATAGGCATAATGTGAAGATTGTAGAAAATGTTCATTTAGGCAAACAATAAAAATCCCTCTGTTTGATTTGGACAAAAACATATACTTACAAATGAAATCTACTTTCAGGATTTCACTAATTTCATGTTGATAGACTATCATCAACTTCCAAACTATCACAAATGCGACCGAATCATCTCGTGGTACTGTTAACTATAACTGACAACTTTTTTGATCTCAGTATCTAGCTGTTCTCTACTGATACTGGTTACAGTGAGATGATTGAAATAGTAGGTCACGAATACATCCAAGACTTCTTTAGGTGTTGCAAGTCACTTCTATCTATAGATGGCATATTGGTCCTAGAGGTCGTTAAGTTAGTTACTATTTTCACTTTCTCTTTGATTGCCTTAGAATTAATTTACATCTTGTATTATTTCTATTTTCTGTTCAATCTTCCTTGTCAAGTACGTAATTAAAAAGAAGTCGAATTGTCGAATAATATATGTTTGGAGGTTAAACACCCAATTAATCTCAACAGGTCAGAGTCTAATGCGTTTGATTTTGCATACCTTGCAGATCATATCGATTCCAGATCAACACTATGATGAATACAGGTGAAGCTCGGATTTGATCAAGGAGTACATGCATCTTTCCTGGATTATGGATTCGTTCTCTAAACAGGATAACAACGGTGATGGCTACTTTCATCTAAACTGATCCTGTCGACAAGCGAAGACCGGCTCTCACTCGGATGACTCGGTCTGACTAAGATGACCCGGTCTGCTGTAACTCGGGGGGTCGGACCCGGGCTCAAGTAGGAGTTCCGACTCAAGTCATTCGGCTCGGACTAAAGAAAAAGAGACTCACAATATGGTGGTGTGGTTGCAAAATGACAGTAATCCCCCTTCTTGGAGCCCCAAGGGGGGTTTATATAGTGGAGGGGAAGCTCTCTCGTATGTCAGAGCTATCTTTTCTCATTAAGGAATGATTGACTGACATTCCATGATAATGACCGCTATATTAATGTTTGTGAGACTGACTCAGCCGCCTGACACTCTGCATAAACTGTCTTTTCTGCTCCGCATTAAATCTTGGCGACTATGTCAGGTGATGATGATGATGTCGGGGGGGGGGGGGGGGGCGGCTTTCAGATTACAGACGAGACCTAGGTATAATTGTTCATCCGATCTCGAGGACCTGCCTTCGGGCGACCGACCTCGAGTGTTTGACCTTGAGGATCGACACCGAGTGTCCGACCTCCAGGACCTACCGCGAATGCCTGACCCAGAATCGACCCGGGGGGTCCGACCTCAAGGCCTGCTCCCGAGCAATGGACCTCGGGTTAGTCTAAGGTGCCCGACCTCAAGGTCTGCTCCCGAACAATGGACCTCGGGTTAGTCTCAGGTGCCCGACCTCAAGGTCCGCTCCCGAGCAGTGAACCTCGGGTTAGTCTCAGGTGCCCGACCTCAAGGTCTGCTCCCGAGTAATGGACCTCGGGTTAGACTCAGGTGCCCGACCCCTAGGTCTGACTCGGATATCTGACTTCTAGTCAACCTCGGCCCGGTTCACCTATTCCCGGTTTGGAGCGGAAACCGAACCCGACCGAGCCATGGACCCTGCTGAAAAATCATCCACCCGGATCATAAACTATGCTGACAACCAAAATGGACTTATACACATGCATATTGTGATTTACTTATTCTTTTTGGCCCGATCCGCATGGTGTGTTCACCTTGTAGCATTGAGCACATCGAGAATATTGGCATTCATTACTATCAGACGCTCATATGCTGGAGGAACAATTTACTTGCAAACAAGGAGTAAGTGTCTTTAATTTTATATGGATGACTACATTAATGATGATAGCACATTAGTAATAGTAGAAAACATAAACAACAATAATCTCTTCTTCCTCTAATCTTTTGGTGTATTAAATTGTTTGATATAATTTCTCGACGTTTTGATTTTTCAGCAAAATCATTGCCTTAGGATTTGATGAGAAGTTTGTGCGTACTTGGGGGTATTATTTCACCTACTGTGCTTTTGGTTTCAAGTCATGCACACTCGGAGATTATCAGGTATTTGAAATCATATATATAAATAGTGGGAAAAATTAAAAGTGAATCAGTTTGATGATCGATACATGACTGATGAGCAAGTTTATGTTTGAGTAATACAGATTGTGTCCTCTTGCCCCGGTAACGTTGGAGTTTTTGGTGAACCTTTCAAGCTCGGCCATTGCATTGGTTAATTTATTCTTTTGGCCTCTTGCTTTTGGATATTTTCGATCACATATTAATAAGTGTGTCAATGGGTATTTTCGATCACATATTAATAAGTGTGTTGATCAATCACATTTTAATAAGTGTCGATTCATGCACGTGATGTTCCCACTCCTAATTAATATTGTGGTTGAAAATTTGATATCATACACGTGATGTTCACAATAGCATAATTAAAGTCGCTAATGTATTATGAATTTGGTTGTCATACAAGAACTTTGAAGCTACAATTAATACGACACAAGAACTTTAACCCTCAAATCTAATGAAACATTGATGTTAAATGTGATAACGATTATTCTGTAGGATGAAGAAAAAGAGGATTTGTGGAAAAACAAGAAAAGAAATTTAAAAGAAAAAGAGAAAATCGTTGTACTCTAAGTTTTACCAAAAAAAAAGAAAAAATATTATTCAATAATAGTTGATACTAACTTCAATAGTTAAATTGATGCTTTTATAGACCATCCTTGACTTATAATAGGTAAAATTGCTAACAATACCACAATATAAAAAAACCAAAATAGTAAAATTGATATTTTGAGCATTGAAAAATACCCTAAATGTTATTTTTCAGATTCAAAATTTGATGGCTACGAGTTTCATCCAGTAATGAATATAGATTTCCGAAAGAGTTACAAGTGAAAAAAAAATAGTCTGATTCTCGAGTTAAAAAGTATGACTCTTTACATTCAGGAAGTTTTATTGAGTCGATCACGTATCAAATATTTATCAATATATATATAAATATAAAATTGTTACCATACTTACCCCATCCTGCTCACACACCAGTTTTATTTTTTCTTTATTTTTTTAAACTTAGGATTTAGAATTTAATCTTTAGACTTTAGAGTTTGGTTTATGATATTTAAGCAAAAGAAATTTAATAAAGAATTATATATATAGCGTATCCATAATGATTAACAAATAAATAAATTATCTGCGATAGCTCTTGATCTCTTAATTTCAAACCTAGCAAGCAGACGATCTCAATTATCTGCGCGCGATAGCGGTGTTTTGTGTGTTTCGCCTAATCTCACTTCCTTGGATGATGAGACCCTTCTTCCAATGGCCCTCTGCTCCATCCTCGTTGTAAAACCCTCTCTCCCTTCCATCCATCCATCCATCCATCGCCCGATGGCTGATGCAAATGCTGCAGTTAATATTTGTCACCATTCTATTTCATTCACTGTCCATTTTATTAGATTTAAATAAAATTCATTTGAGTCGCTAATTATTTAACGTTTAAAAATGAGCATCATTCTACTTAATAAATTTTTTGTTTAGCATGATTTAATTTTATTCGCGCACACAAGAGCATCGAGATTAAATTTCTTTTAATAATTTAATTTTCAATACCATACTGGATTTAATTAGAATAACGATTGGGAGAGTGAAAATGGGAGAGTGAAAATCATAGTGGATGATGTGGCATCTTGCATGTACGATCTCCGACGGGTTCACCGTGCCCCTAGGATATAATTTGATTCGGGGCGGTGGCCGAAGGCCGCCGATAGTGTCCAAGCGATAATCGGATGTGTGCATGTAAAGTGTCACGTCATGTCACTCTCCTTTCATTGCTCTATCAAATAATGCCAATCTTGTGCAAACCTATCCATTCCATTTGTTTGGTAGTTGCCCCCATTCAATGATAGAGAGAGTGAAAATGAAAGAGTGAAAATCATATAATCACTATAAATTTGGTGTTGTTAGCCATGAAAAAATCCAGAATTTATCAATTATTTTTTTTTTTGAATAAAATCTACAATTTGATCTGGTATTTTTTTCTTATTTATTATATTTTATACATTATAGTTATATCATTTACTTAAATATTAAATTTAATATATTTATTTAATTGACAGATCTCTTATTTCTATAACAACAATAATATAAGTTTTTATAGGATGGATTAATAGTTAGTACGTGAGTATTATTATTTTGAAATTTGAGAGTCAAAATTTTACATAGTCAGTTGATCCTGTCGCCGAGCGTAGTGGAGCCGCAACCGGATGACGGTGTAGCGATGAGTGACGTGGATGCCGACGGGACGTCCTCGCGCAGAATGACAGCGTCGTGGGGGGTGTCCTCCGACCGAGTGGAAGTGGATGTCGCCTGGTGCAGGGCCAACCGACTGGAGGTGAACCAGCTGAGGAAGATGACCGTTAGCAACCCAGCCGGGAGACGTCCCGGCAAGGCACTCCGACGGTCAAGTCAGTACTCCGAGGAACAGTAGAAATAATGGAGCACTGGAAAAATGAGAGGCTTCGCGCGTGTATGCGTACCTGATAATGAGGATGGGAGTGGCTTATATAGCCGGGGAAAAGGACCAAGCATGGCCTGTGTCAGGATTCTCTGACAGGGTCAGAAGATATGGTATGGTCTGTCGATTTGAGTATGGCCTGTGTCAGGATTCTCTGACAGGGTCAGAAGATATGGTATGGTTATGTCGATTATAACCATCCTTCTTTGTCGTATACTATTTGTCTTGTGTGAGGACAAAGACAGGTTTCTGTAAGTCGGCGCCTGTCAGAGAGTGTCAGTTCGTACGAGTGGTGACGACCTGTTATTTGCAGCTGGTGCAAGTGTATTTTGTCTTTATCCCAGGGTGATTCCGCGAGAGTGCCCGAGTGGACATCGGGACGGCACGCCCGGACGGATATCAAGCATGGGCACAAAGGACGGTCGGGCGGATGCACTCGGCTGAAGGAGGCGTGTAAGCCTTAATGTGGTCGGCCGGGTTTGACCGGCCGGATGAACCGCTATATTTATTCTAACCGACCGCCTTGAGTCCGGTCGGCCGGCGAAGCCCCTGGGCTCGGCCAGGACGTTTGTCGAGCTGGCTGCCCGTACAATGACGTGGACCTTGAAGCTGGCCAGGTCGTGTGCCACACACCCTGCCCGTATGGTGCCAAATATAGGGCAGGATCAATAGCCTTCCCCTCGAGTCTAGTCGAAGGAGGCGATCAGTCCGACTGACTGGACTACAAGTGTGTACAACCATTCTGCGGTCGAGCGTTTTTGCCTTATTAATATCTGGCCGGCTTGACACGAGGCTCAACAGCTGGTGCTGAGTATGCCTGCCCTGTCTGGGCGGAAGAAGATTGTTAGCCGAGAGGGGCGTGGGCCGCCACGCACCCTTCTTCTTTTTTTAACGAGGCCGTCCGGCTGGACGAAGCGTGCTAGGGGAGCGTGGGCCGCCACGCATCCCCGACTAGCTATTGACATGATGAAGATGTCCGGGCGGATGAAGACTTTGACCGGAGGAACGTGGGCCGCCACGTCCTCGTAAATTGTTAATGCGTCCGACCGGACGAATGTTGTTAGTCGATGAGAGGTATGTTGAACACGTTTGGGCGGGAGAATGTTTGCTTTAAGTTGCAAGAAATGTGGTGTCACGCGCCCCCAGATGATTTTCTCGGGATAGCCCGAGTCAGTCAATTAATGGGGACGTGACATTCCAAGTCGAATGGGGTGATGTGATATGCCCGATGAGACCGGCGCCATAACGGCATCACCTCAGCATTGATGAACCGGGCCACGTGGCGCGCGCTGGTTGGCCGACCGGGATGCGATTTATCCCCATGATTACGAGTTTTTAATGGCCATTAACGCGCGTAATTCTTTCCGCCACGCGGCAGCTTCCGACTGGCCGACCCGACGACGCGCCCTGACGCCGCAGCAGGCGACGTCAGCGCCCGCGGCGCGTTCTTTCGAGGCTGATCGTGGGACGCCTCAACGGCATGGATGAGGCGATCTCCGTACACGTGGACCGCCATCGGACGGTCTCCCTTCTTTCGGCCAAGCTATAAGTAGGCCTCCGTATTCGCCGAAACCCTCATTTGCTCCACTGTTCTCTCTAACTCGGTGCTTCTCGCTTCTCGCCGCCGTCTTCGCGTGTCGCCGCCGGTCTCGTGCTTCTCCGTCGGTTAATCTTTTCCGCCACCACCTACGGTCAGATTCTCCCTTTTCTTCCCTTTCTTTCTGTTCCATGGCTACCCCTGCGTGGTATACCTCTGTCGAGTCTTCCCTTTACGACGAGACCGTCTCCGACCTCCGACTGGCCTACGACATCCCTGAAAACTACCACATTGCCGTCCCTACAAAGGCAGACAGGCCACACCAGCCCCCGGCTGGCTTCTTTGTGTTTTTCCGGGACCAACATATGTCTGGCCTGCACTACCCTCTTCATCCCTTTATTGTAGACTTCTGTAACTTCTTCCATGTTCCTATCTTCCAGCTTTCTCCCAACGCCATTCGTATATTGTGTAATATAATAGTTCTCTTTACCCTTTACCGAGTCCCCCTCCGACCGGAGGTTCTGTATTTCTTTTATTACCCGAAGAAACAGGAGGTCGGGAATTTCTTTCTCCAAGCCCGGGCCAAATTATCCATAGTGGAGAATATTCCTTCCTCGAATAAGGGATGGAAAACTCATTTCTTCTTCATAAGTCCTCCGACCAGCCCTGGGTTCCCGGTCGGATGGGTCGAAGACATGCCCCCTACAGCTCCCTTAAGAAACTTTAAATCCGACCCCTTATTTATAAGGGCTGCTTCTCTACTCGGTGGCCTACACTTCGACGGCATGAAACTTCTCAACGACGCCGTCTTGTACATATTTGGGCTAAGCCGAGTGCCTGCCGCCTTGCCCGGCACCTTCTGTAAGTCATTTTTTGTTTCGTACTTCTTTCTCCCTAACTCAACATCTTCTGATTTTGCAGCCGAGATGATGTGGGAAGCGGCCCTCGATGAGGCCATCGGCCTGGATGATGAAGAATTAAATGCCCGGGCGGCCGAGCAACTGCGTCTACGCCAGGCCAGTCTGCCCGACCAACCTATGATTCCTGAGAGCGCGGAGCCCACCCCTCCGGCTCCTTTTGTCCAACCAGCGACGACTGGTTCTAGGGAGCCGGTCGGCTCATCCAAATCTTCTGCCCCGGCAAAATCCACCGGCAAGCAGAAGGTTCAGCCTTCCAAGCGGAAGACCAGCGCTTCTATCCGTATAGAGGAACCGACAGAGGTAGGCCGGTCCTCTTCTGAATCTCCTGACCCGGAACCTTTGCAGAGGCGCCCGAGGACTTCTGGGTCGGGCTCTCACTCTCAACCTGCAGAGGCAACTGCCAGCCCGGCTAGAGCGAGCCGGTCAGCTGACGCACCGGGTTCGTCTCGTTCGGGGGAGCGGCGTTCGCAGCCGTGTGGCTATGGCGTATATCTTCCCTCGGTCGACCCAGCGACCCCCTTCGAAGTCCAGCAGCGGCTTACCCTTTACGGGGAATTGGCGGACTGCTGGGAGCAGGGTATGAGGGAGGGGACTTCCCGACCCCCGATCCGACTGGCAGACCAATTCCTTCAGGATGCTACGCATGTAAGTCGGATGCTTTGATGCTTAATCACCTTGTTTCTTTCTAACTTTTTTATTGTAGTTTTGGGCCTCCTGCTCGAGCGTCGCCTATTCCCTGGTTATCAACACCAGGGGACGCCGAGCGGCCGAGCGGCAGCTTGCAGAATTGGAGCTCCGCCAGGCGCACGCTAACTTACCGGCCGGCGAAGAGGGCACCGCTATTCTCCGTTCGGAGATACTGGACCTGAAGGAGAAACTTCGTTCCGCCGAGGCGCGACTGACGGAGGAAATCACCCGAGCGGAGGCAGCCGAGCGGGCGTATGCCCGATCTTCCTCCCTGCACGCCACCCTTGAGCAGGAGAGGAAGAAGGCTTTGGCCATGCAGCGTCGTATCCGATCGGACCTCGACAAGAAGGCTGTCGAGGCCTAAGCCTTGAAGGCGGAACTGGACAAGATGATGAAGTCTTCTGAGGATCTCCGGGCAACCCTGAACGAAAAAGAGCAGGAGCTGGCGACTCGGGAGTCGGGCTTTAATGCCAAGGAGAAGGCTTTAGACGCCCGCGAAGACGAGCTCCGCTTATCTGAAGAACTGCTGGCTTCTCAAGCCGTTGCCTTGGAGGAGAAGGACAAGGAGCTTGCTAACCTCCGGGCGGAAATTGACAGCCTGAAGCTACATCAAGCAGGCGAGCCCGCCCGGATGGAGGCACACCGCTTGGCTTACATCAATTCTAAAGAGTTCGGCAAGCAGTTGGGCAAGCGGACCTCTGGCATGTTCAAGATGGGCTTAGAAAGCGCTGTTATGCAGCTCCAAGAGAGCGGCCATCTGCCTGCCGACCTTCCTATCAATGCCGTCCAAGTGAGCCGGGTGAAGGAGCTGCTACCCAAAGACTTCTTCCAGCCTTTTACGTAAATGTTAACCGTGTAATCCTAAGCCGCCGGCCGGGGCTCTTCTTTTTGTAATGCTTCCGAATCAATCAGCAATGAGGAGTATTTCCCCTTAACGAGTTATTTTAGATATTAAGTAGATGTTGCCCGACCAGAGAGCCGAACTAAGCGCGGGATAATGGTTGTCAGGTAGCCGACCTGTTGATCTGACTAAAGGTGTGAGTCACCCCGCGCCCGGTCAGGGTACTAAGCTACTTTAGAGAATTGGCGGTGTAAGTTAGCCGGCTGGCTGGTCCGACTGAGGGGTGTGGGTCACCACACGCTTCCGACCGGGACCCAGACCAGGCTTCCGAGTGGGCTGACGCTTAAGGTCAGCTGCCGACTCAGGCTTCCAAAGGGCACCAACCTTCTGCGTGGGTCGCCACGCCTCCGGTCGGGAACCGCTTTAGGCTTCCGGATGGGCCAATCTTCCACGTGGGCCGCCACGCTTCCGACCGGGAACCAATCCAGGCTTCCGAGTGGGCTGACGCTTAAGGTCAGCTGCCGACTCAGGCTTCCAAAGGGCACCATCCTTCTGCGTGGGTCGCCACGCCTCCGGTCGGGAACCGCTTTAGGCTTCCGGATGGGCCAATCTTCCACGTGGGCCGCCACGCTTCCGACCGGGAACCAGACCAGGCTTCCGAGTGGGCTGACGCTTAAGGTCAGCTGCCGACTCAGGCTTCCAAAGGGCACCAACCTTCTGCGTGGGTCGCCACGCCTCCGGTCGGGAACCGCTTTAGGCTTCCGGATGGGCCAATCTTCCACGTGGGCCGCCACGCTTCCGACTGGGAACCAGTCCAGGCTTCCGAGTGGGCTGACGCTTAAGGTCAGCTGCCGACTCAGGCTTCCAAAGGGCACCAACCTTCTGCGTGGGTCGCCACGCCTCCGGTCGGGAACCGCTTTAGGCTTCCGGATGGGCCAATCTTCCACGTGGGCCGCCACGCTTCCGACCGGGAACCAATCCAGGCTTCCGAGTGGGCTGACGCTTAAGGTCAGCTGCCGACTCAGGCTTCCAAAGGGCACCAACCTTCTGCGTGGGTCGCCACGCCTCCGGTCGGGAACCGCTTTAGGCTTCCGGATGGGCCAATCTTCCACGTGGGCCGCCACGCTTCCGACCGGGAACCAATCCAGGCTTCCGAGTGGGCTGACGCTTAAGGTCAGCTGCCGACTCAGGCTTCCAAAGGGCACCAACCTTCTGCGTGGGTCGCCACGCCTCCGGTCGGGAACCGCTTTAGGCTTCCGGATGGGCCAATCTTCCACGTGGGCCGCCACGCTTCCGACCGGGAACCAGTCCAGGCTTCCGAGTGGGCTGACGCTTAAGGTCAGCTGCCGACTCAGGCTTCCAAAGGGCACCAACCTTCTGCGTGGGTCGCCACGCCTCCGGTCGGGAACCGCTTTAGGCTTCCGGATGGGCCAATCTTCCACGTGGGCCGCCACGCTTCCGACCGGGAACCAATCCAGGCTTCCGAGTGGGCTGACGCTTAAGGTCAGCTGCCGACTCAGGCTTCCAAAGGGCACCAACCTTCTGCGTGGGTCGCCACGCCTCCGGTCGGGAACCGCTTTAGGCTTCCGGATGGGCCAATCTTCCACGTGGGCCGCCACGCTTCCGACCGGGAACCAGTCCAGGCTTCCGAGTGGGCTGACGCTTAGTCAGTCGCCGACTCAGGCTTCTGGAGGGTATGACGCGCCAGCCTGCGTCCCGTCCAGGTATGACTTTGCTTGTATGGCCGACCGGCTATTTTCGGTCGGGAGAGCCTTTCGTTATAGCTAGAATGCTGCGTTTTACAAGATTGCATCACTCTAGGGCTCTCTGTACATTTTCAAGTGTAGGGCACTCCACGGTCGGTTCAGCCTCTTTCCATGTTCATCCTCCAAGTAGTAGGCGCCTGAATGCAATTTCTGCACTATCTTGAAGGGTCCGCCCCACTGTGGTTGTAATTTGCTAACATCACCGACCGGCTTTATACGTTTCCAGACTAGGTCCCCGGCGTGAAACGAGCGCGGCAACACCTTCTGGTCGTACCTTTGTTTCATGCGCTGACGGTACGTGAACATCCGGGCGGCGGCTTTTTCCCGGACTTCCTCTATGAGGTCAAGCTCTAAGCGCCTTCTTTCATCATTCCCTTCATCATAGCTTAACCGCCTGTCGGATTCACAACCGACCTCGACCGGCACCACCGCCTCGCTGCCATAGACGAGGTGGAATGGCGTCTGCCCGGTCGCCTCTCTGGGTGTGGTTCTGCTCGCCCAAAGGACCCCGGGCAGCTGCTCTACCCAGTTGGTTCCTGCATGATCCAGCTTTGTTTTGAGCCCTCTCAAGATTTCCCGGTTGGTGACTTCTGCCTGGCCGTTGCTCTGTGGATACGCCACGGATGTAAAAGCCTGATGGATGCCGTATGCCGAGCACCATTCTTTGATTTTCTTTCCTTGAAATTGCCGACCGTTGTCAGAAACCAACTTGTGGGGGATCCCGTATCTGCATAGAATGTTTTGAGACAAGAACTTAATCACCGCCTGCTCGGTGATCCTAGCCAGCGCCTCTGCTTCCACCCATTTGGAGAAGTAATCCACCGCGACCAACAAGAACTTCTTCTGGGCGGGGGCGATCGGAAACGGACCTACGATATCCATGCCCCATTGGTCGAACGGGCAAGAGACAGCAGATGTCTTCATTACTTCGGTTGGCCGGTGTGGCAGGCACTGGTGTTTCTGACATGAGATGCATGTTGCGGCCAACCGGTCGGCATCCTTCTGCAAAGTTGGCCAATAATACCCGGCCAACAGAGCCTTCCGGGCGGTGGCTCTACCTCCTGAATGATTACTGCAGACCCCCATATGGACCTCTCGGAGCACATAATCTGCGTCTTCACTGCTAAGGCATTTGAGCAATGGCCGGGCGTGAGCCCGTTTATAGAGGACATCTCCGACCATAGTGTATTGCGCGGCTCTCTTTCTGAACAGCCGAGCCTCCTCCCGGTCGGATGGTACTTCTCCCCTGGTCAAGAATGCAATCAATGGAGTTCTCCAATCGATCTCCAATTCGATTTCTGCTTGCTGCTCGATTTGCATGACGAATAAAGCATGGCAGGCCGGCCGAGGGATCACCCAAGCTCCGACTGCGCTAGCTAATTTGGCTAGCTCATCCGCTTTCATGTTGCTCTCCCGAGGGATCTTCTGTAAGAGTACCTCCCTGAAACCCGCCTTCAGCTGTTCATAGGCATTGATGTACTCTTGCAGCCGGTCGCTGTTGACTTCAAATTACCGGCCAGTTGCTGTATAGCAAGTTGCGAATCTGAGTATAGCCACACCCGGGTGGCGCCGACATGCCGGGCGGCTTGCAGACCAGCTAGAAGTGCTTCATATTCAGCTTCATTATTCGTCGCCTTGTGTTCTAATCGCACGGACAGGTGTAGTCGTTCTTCTTCGGGTGAAACCATGAGAACGCCGATTCCGCTTCCTTGCCGAGAGGATGCCCCATCAACGTACACCTTCCATACGCCCTCGGCCTCATCGGATGCAATTCCGTGAGAAAATCGGCTAAGGCTTGCGCCTTGATAGCCGGCCGGGGTTGATATTGTATGTCATACTCGCTCAGCTCAGTTGTCCACTTGACTAGCCGCCCTGAGGCGTCTGGGTTTGTGAGTACCCGACCCAAATTACTGTTAGTCAATACAGTAATTGGGTGAGATAAGAAATACGGTCTGAGTCGCCGGGCGGCTAAGAACAGAATGTAGCCCAATTTTTCGAGTGTCGTGTACCGACACTCGGCTCCTTTAAATAAGTGGGCAAAGAAGTACACCGGCCTTTGCTCAGTTTTTTCTTGCCGGGCCAACACCATGCTGCCCGAGTCGGAGGAAGCTGCCAAGTATACATATAAATTCTCATTCGGCTCCGGTCGGGCGAGTGTCGGTAGCTCAGACAGATAAGCTTTCAGCTCCTCGAAGGCCTTGTCACATTCTTCGTCCCACTGAAATTTGGTGGCCCGGCGTAATGTCTTGAAGAATGGCAGACCCCGTTCGGCTGATCGGGAAATGAATCTGGACAGGGCGGTTATCCGCCCGGTCAGCCGCTGAGCTTCCTTGAGATTTCGTGGGGCCGGCATCTCTAGAATGGCCTTTACTTTGCCCGGATTTGCTTCGATTCCCCGCTCGGTGACTATATAACCGAGGAACTTCCCGCTTCGAGCCCCGAATAAACATTTGGCCGGATTAAGCTTCAAGCCAAACCGCCGCAGAGTTTGGCAAGTTTCTTCAATGTCGGGGATTAGTTCTTCCGCCCGGGCAGTCTTGATCAGAATATCGTCGACGTATACTTCGACGTTACGCCCCATTTGCGACCGGAACACCTTGTTCATCATTCTTTGGTAGGTGGCGCCCGCATTCTTGAGGCCGAACGGCATGACGGTGTAGCAGTAGGTGCCGTCAGCCGTGACAAAGCTAACCTTCTCCTGGTCGGCAGCAGCCAGTGGGACTTGGTGGTATCCCTGGTACGCATCCAGCATCGATATGAACTCGCTGCCGGCCGTCGAGTCTACCATTTGATCGATCCGTGGGAGTGGGTAGCAATCTTTTGGGCATGCACGATTGAGGTCTCGGAAATCAATGCATACCCGCCACTTGTCGTTGGGTTTGGACACCAGCACCACATTCGCCAGCCAGGCCGGGAACTGAACTTCCCGGATGTGTCCTGCTTCCAGCAGTCTTTCTACTTCCGCCCGGATGACTTGATTCTGCACGGCGCTGCGATCCCTTTTCCGTTGCTTTACTGGCCGCGCGCCCGGGTAAACATGGAGCTGGTGTTCTGCGACTTTCGGTCGGACCCCCTTCAAATCTTTCGCCGACCAGGCGAATACGTCTTGATTTCGCGCGAGGGAGTCGATTAGGGATTGCTTCAGCTCCTCCGGAAGTCCTGCAGCAATATGTATCTTGGTATCTTCCCTACCGGGCAAAAGTTGTACCTCCTCTTTGTCCTCCCGCAATTCTGCCCAAGGGGAGGCTTGCACCATGTTGCAGCCGCTACCTGTCCGCCTTGCCTTTTGTCCTCCCGAGCGGACATCATCAGCATAGCAGCGCCGGGCCACGGTCTGATTGCCCTTCACCTCGCCGACTTTGTCGCCGACCGGAAACTTCACCTTGAGGTAGTAGGTGGAGACTACCGCTTTAAACTCGTTGAGAGCCGGTCGACCGAGAATAGCGTTGTAGGCAGCTGGGGCATCCACAATCAGAAATGTGGTCCATCGTGTTCTCTTGAGTGGCTCCTCTCCAAGTGAGACGGCCAGCCGTATCTGTCCGATCGGCTGTACTTCGTTCCCCGTAAATCCGAACAGGGGAGTAGCCACCAACTCTAGCTGCGATAATTCAATTTGCAGTTGATCGAAAGCTCGTTTATATAAAATGTTTACCGAGCTGCCGGTGTCCACAATGGTGCGGTGGACTTCGTAGTTGGCGATGACAGCTGTGATGACCAGCGGATCATCGTGCGGCACCTCCAATCCTTGCAAATCCTGCGGCCCCCAGCTGATTTGGGGCCCTTGAGCTTGAGAGGTGCTGACTCCGACTTGGTGAATTTCCAGTCGGCGCACCTGCGTCTTTCTGGCTCGGTTGGAGTCGCCGCCGGTCGGACCGCCGGAAATCACATTGACGCCTCCTCGGACGGCGTTCTGGTGATTAGCTTGATCTTCGTCAAGTTCCTCCACCTCTTCCTGCTCGGGCCGAGGAAACAATTGCCGGGCGGCGGGGGCATCCCGCCTTTGTCCTTGTTGGGCTGTGGCCCCTGACCACGCCCGCGTCCCTGCGGGGTTTGTCGTCCTTGACCCCTGCCGAGTGGGGTCCGAGCTCTGCCGCCTGCTCGGCAGTCCTCAGTGTTGTGTGTATTACACTGGTGGAACGCACAATACGGTGCCCATCTGTTGGGCCAATTCCCCTGTGCCACCTGCACTTGCTGGGGTCTCATTCCGGGCCGATCGGCCGGTCGGGGACTGCGAATCGGTCCTCCTGGCGATTTGTTATGTTGAGGTGCGGGCTGTGGGCTAACCATTACTTCCTTCCTCCGGGCGGCTTGCGCTTCTTCTACATTGATATACTTGACAGCCTTCCCGAGCAGGCTGTCGAAATCCTTCGGTGGTTTCCTGATCAGGGATTGGAAGAAATCACCCTCTTGGAGCCCTTGTGAGAAAGCGGTGACCAGTACTTCAGGCGTGGTGTTGGGCACCTCTATAGCTACTCCATTGAACCTCTGGATGTAGGCCCGGAGTGACTCTTTCGGACCTTGCTTCAGAGCGAATAAATTGAGGCTGGTCTTATGGTGTCTCCGACTGCTTGCAAAATGTTGCAGAAACAGCCGCTTTACCTCTGCAAAACTCCCAACTGATCCACCCGGGAGCCCGCCAAACCATCGTTGAGCCTGCCCGGAGAGGGTTGTCAGGAAAGCGCGGCACTTGACGCCCTCCGGGTATTGGTGCAACTGGGCAGAGCTTTCAAATTTCATGACGTGCTCCTCGGGGTCACTGGCCCCCGAGTACTCAGGCATGGTGAAGAATCGTAGATTCTTGGGAACGGGATCCCCAAGAATTTGTGAGGAGAAAGGGCTGCGAGTCGGATAGGCCGCGGCGGGGTCAGCTAGCCTTTTCCTTTATCTGGCGTGTCTGGTGCGCCAGGCTGGACGCTGAAGCTTCGGTCGGGGCTGAGTGGCCTCGTTCCGGAAAAGTGCTCGGGGAAAATTAGGAGCGCGGGGTCGGGCTGAGCAGCCATACCTTCTGAATTTCCCCGTACAGAGGGCCCAGGGGGCCGGGCCCCTTGACTACCGGTTGGCGGATGCGATTGTTGTGCCTTCTGTGTCCGGACAGCCATCAGCATTTCATATTCTTCTGGCGAAAGAGTAACCGTCAGTGGATTGGGGTTTTCCATTCTTCGCTCTCGATCAGGCAGAAAGGCCCTCCTTCTAGCGCCAAATTTGATCCTGTCGCCGAGCGTAGTGGAGCCGCAACCGGATGACGGTGTAGCGATGAGTGACGTGGATGCCGACGGGACGTCCTCGCGCAGAATGACAGCGTCGTGGGGGTGTCCTCCGACCGAATGGAAGTGGATGTCGCCTGGTGCAGGGCCAACCGACTGGAGGTGAACCTGCTGAGGAAGATGACCGTTAGCAACCTAGCCGGGAGACGTCCCGGCAAGGCACTC
>JAGFNQ010000444.1:0-185404 GCA_024364735.1 Boesenbergia rotunda
CGACGACCGGCAACGACTGCTGGCGACCGCCGCCGCCGGCAGGTCATTATTCGCGGCGCCGACGACGCGGCAACAACAGCCGGCAGCCGACGACCACTGTCGGCGACCGAGGGTACGAATATGTATAAATATCATCTTACTTTTTTATTTTAAATTTATAAGCATATAATATTATTATATTTAAATTTAACTAAATGGTAATACAGTAAAATATTATATTATGTCATAGACTATTACCTCCAAACAAACAAGATTTTATTTGATTACCTAAATTGTACCAAACAACTTCAGGTTATGTTTCATTCTCCATTACCTTAATTATGTTATTACTTGGTAATCACATAACTAAGGTTATATTTGATAACTTGAACCAAACACACCCAAAGAGTGTTAAATGTTGATCAGGGTATCACACAACAAGAGGAAGCCACAATCCTATATCAACCCTAAGATGTAATATAGGATCTCAAAAATTAAATCAAACACCTCTGGCCTCCTAGACAACAGTGTAATTAGTTTGAAAGTAATCAAACAACTATTGGACATTCATCTACTAGTTCAAGTCTAAATTGTATGTTTGTGTGCTTGCACACAAGCGTTTTAGGAATCTTCTCTATAATGTCTCTAACAACATCTCACTCTCAAATCATTTGTGTGTGTAACAATTAACATATATCCATTGCATCAATTTTCTGACTGATATGGAATCCATTCCTCCCACCAAGCACCTGTGTTTTTTATACAACTCTACATTCACTTACCATCATCATCATCATCAAGATATGTTAAGGTGGCAAAAGACGATTTGCTGGACTTAGCGCCCCCACCAATCTGTCCCAGGGCCAACACGGAGGAGGTAAATTACGGGTGTTGCTAGCCCGGATGCTAGGATGTTGTGGCTAGCTCGTAAGGAGGGCAAGCACACTGGCTTTGAAAGATTTTAACCCCCAGACCTCAAAGTGGCAACACCGCACGCACTAATCATTAGTCCATCCTGTGGGGACATCATCAAGCTATATTAGCCCTAACAATTTAGGGTCAATTACATGGATCTTATCCCTCTATTGAATTCTATATCTCGCCATATCATTAATAGCATTCAAATTTCATAAATCATTTTAACTACAATAGCTAGAATTTTCTTTGTATGCCCCTCTATTTCTCACAACTTAAATTATAAAATGTAATTTGTGTACCTATATAATGGACCTTGTCAACCTTTTACCTAAACAATAAAAGCAAGATCTTTCAAATTTAAATTTTTTTACACTCTTTCAGTAAATTTTCTTCTAATCAAATCTTTTATATTGTTTGCAATTTTTCTGAATAAAATTTGCACTGGAAGCCCTCGACAAACTAGCACCTTCCACTAAGTAGAATTCAATTGTCTACTTTAAGCATGTTTTAACCTAATTTTTCATCAATTAATCATTCTATTGGAGCTAGGCTGAATATCTCTTGGACGGTATGACAACTCTACCTTGCATTTTCATTTCTATTGGTATAAATTTTTAGAATTGTTTCCTAACTATCCAACATTATACTCTATGACCAATAAAGTATGACTGGTCATACCATAGTAATATTTTCTTTTTAATCTAAACAAAACACACGAATCACACAAGACACGCCAATTCTAACGCCAAGCAAAGCCAACGTGAAGGAGGGAATAAAGGAGAAAGCAAGAAGAGAACTCGAAGAATCCAAGAAAAAAAATCGTCATTTGCTAAAAAAAAAGAAACATTATTAATAACTGAGGGATGATCCTCGTACAACTAGACAAGTATTTATATAGACTCTAGACCTCAAGACAAAGAAAGGAAAGAAATCACATTATATAGACCTCAATTCCAATCTTATAGAGAAAGAAAAATAATCTTTCCAAAAAAAATCTTTTGACAGAAATTAAAATTAATAAAATAGGACATTATTATAGACTAACTATGACTCATAATTATAAGGAATACCAAAAATACACTAAATACCATAAAAAGAGAAATTAATAAAAATAGTAAGAAAATCTTCGAAGGTTCAGGTGAGGGCCTGAACAATAGAATTTGGATCCAAAAATTGGCGGTTACAGGTTCCTAGGTAACAAATGTAGATTTTCAAATTCTATTCATGTGACCGCCGACAGAGACTAATTCTGAGTTTAGAATCAAAAGTCATGATCATTTGAAGTTCAAAGTGTCATATTGGATTGATCGTGCATCAAATTCTTATATCTGCATTATACAATGTACACCTTAGATCTTTTGTTTGTTTTTTTAAATTGATTAAAAACAAGAAAGATACTGAGTCACATCATTTTTTTTCCCCTGCAAGGTATCTATGTACAAGAAATTGTATGTCATTTCAATCCATCCATTGAAATGAATCCCTGCAGGGGGCTTGTAGCTCGTCTGTTCCTAAAAAAAATGAGAATTGGATTTGAATATCCAAGGCATCAAAGCATGATCTATAGCTCAAATTCAGGTTTAAATAGTTCACTGAAAAAAAAAAGAAATGTTAATTAAGATTATTTCCATCCGTCATTAATCCGTAGTGAGATTTCATTTTTTCCCCCAAGTCACCGTATAATTAATTAGCAATGTAATATTGCATTTTTCTTTCAAACCACCTTATACTTAATTAGAAATATTGTTTCTGAACTAATTTACAAACATAAACAATATTTATACGTGTTTTTTCAACACTAGGTAAGCACTTTCTATGCACAAGAGCGTACAAAATTTAATGCCAATATTTAGTTTTATCAGAAAATTCCCTATTATTTTGCTGGTATAGGTAAAGTTTTGTAATTTTTTTTTCTCATTTATGAATAACTCCATTTTCGTAAAAGAACGAGAGAGAATCACAAGATCTAACATAGAACCCTTGTGCTCTATGCAGAAAACTCCAACGACACAGAATGAACCACAATCAGTCCCTCAGGAGGCCATATCCCATTTTTTTATCGGATGCCCCCGAAAGAACGAGACCATATCCGATTTAACCACGCGGAAACATGTCAAATAGCATGTGAGGACCGATGATCAAAACACAAAATGAAATATCGATAGATTTTAAAAAACCGATGTTCCCTTGGCTTCCGCATGAACACTCACCTCGAGATGCTTGAGATTTTCCTGGACCCTTTGCCGCCGGAGTTCTTCATACGAGTTTGCATCAGAGGCCATGGAGTGCCAGATCGATCTGAGATGGGGCGGAGCTGCGGTGTTGTTGCCGCTGCTTTTTGCTCGTTTGGGGGAAACTAAGAAACCAGCAGTACAATAAAATGGCAGGGTTGCCACCTCGAGAATAGTAAACGCGGATTCAAATTTTGAACACCGATTTGAAGTATAATAATATAACAGTGTCTCAAGGGTGGATGGAGTTGGTCGATAGAATTATACGTGGCAAAAAAAAGAGCGTTTCCCTGTCAATTCATCTCGGTGCCAACAAAATATGTGCATGTTGGCTTTTGCCAGATTTTAGATTCCAATATGATAATATCCATATCTTAATCATTAATTTATCCTGTAAATACTTAGTCGATAGAATTATAGAACGAAATAAAAGTCATTCTCAGGTACTCAGTTGAGATGATAATTAGATAGTGAGGGGTGCTTGGTAAGCGGGTTTAGAAAGTAAGAATGGGAATGAAATCTATTTCATTTCCATTGATGGTGCTTGATATACGAGAATCGAAATCAAAATAAAGATATGATACCCTTGATTTCATAAGTCACCTCCCACTAGGTTATCACCAAACACATACCCCTCAATCAAACTCATTACCAATTCATTGTCAAATTTATACCAAGCGCCCCCTTGATTTATAATTAAGGTTGAGGGGGTGAAATCGTGAGATTGATAAGAAATAAATTTCAACATTCCATAATATAGCTCATCTTCATACTTACTTATCTTTTCAATTATTATGATTTACTTCTTTTATATTGATCTCGAGATAAATTGAAAATGTGAATCCTGTGACGCTGGGCTTTTAGACAGCCCACTGCAAGCGCTTCTTGATTTACCCTGACGACCAGTGGGAAACTTTCATGTGGCCGGGTCAGTCGTCCGAGGTTGGTTGGAAAAACCTTGTTAATCATTTTTTTTCAAGACAAATCGAAAACCTAACAAAATCAATGTACTTGTCCTCCCCACGCACTAGTCATAACATCCAGACTAATAGATTTCATAATTTATCTCTTCCGTGTTGGTCATGGAACGGATTGATGAGGGCGCTAAGGGCAAATGAATAGTCTTTTGTCACCTCGAGACGAATTGACAATCTTCCACGGGATGAATTGATGATTAGTATATGAGTATTGTCATCTTGAGATATAGGAGTTAAAATCTAACAAAGTCAATATGTCCGTCCTCTCCACGTGCTAGCCACAATATCCGGATTAGTAGTCTTCATAATTTACCACTTCTATATTGATCCTGAGATAGATTGACGGAGGTATAGAGACGAGTGAATCATCTTTTTATCATCTCAAGATAAATGATAGAAGTGTTAGGGATAAACATCATCTCATATGATGATTTATTCGATTTATTAATTTATCTTTTATAAATAATTATAGGATAGATATTTTTGGACGTTTTTATTTTTTTTTTTAAAAAAAAATCTTTGTTTTTAAAAAGTAAAAAAATTCTGGCCGAATTTTTACCTACGGGAGATATATAATAGGATAGAAAATATAAATAATCAATTTGTATGGATCGGACTTTTTAACTGTTAGGTTAAATAATGCATCTATCGTTTATACTACATGTGGAAAATTATTGAATACATACAGATATACCGAAAGATAGTTATTATGGGTTAAAATAAATTATTTTTTAATTCAATTTTATTAAAAATATTATATATAAAATAATCTATCTATATATTAATATCTATAAAATACAATTTTACATATGCAGACGTGACATTCACAGAGAGCTTAGGATTCCCGCCTAAACCGAATATAAATTTTCTAAATAAAAAATTTATAATTAAAAATACAAATTCAAAAGAGAATATATAATTACAAATCCTAAAAAGAAAAATTCAGATCTTAATCCAAAATTAAAATTTTAAAAAATAATTTATCAAATTCAAAAAAGATAATTCAAAAAATAATTTTGATGTAAGAAAAATGATAGTCCCACATTTGAAGTTACCAAGTCGAATTACACACAGAGCAATTATAAAAATGGACAAAGAACGGTAAAACAACTCATATCTTTGTTGGCCTTTTGGCTAAGATCAAGTGCAGTATTTGTTATTATCAGTTTAATATATGATATGTGGGTCATTGGTCCACTTTGATGTTAAATTAATTTTTATATGGGGGATGACCCATCACAGTAGCTTGCTACTAGGGTTTTCATGTGTCGTCTGTGTGTTGCACTATAGCACATGGCCTGACACACCCCTATCAAAGCAAAGTAAATTTTAGATAACATTCACATCCACCACCCTTATAAAACTTATGATCACCATAAATATCTTACATTATAAAATAATAATAATATATATCTTATATTGACATGAATCCATGATAAAATAAAATTACTTTTTATTTTAATTTTTTATTTAATAATAAAAATTGACATATATATATATATATATTATCACTAAACATATTGTTTGAATTGTGTAAGATTTCCGTGCATCGCACTTAATTTGAATGATATTATTTAAATTTGATCAACATTATTAATGACTAATTAATAGCTACTCTAATTTTTATAATAAGTATTTTTTTTATAATCGACATTTTGGTTCTGATAAGTAAGATATAAGTAAGATATAGATATGTAAATCATAATGAATATTTTATCCTATATAATGGTAAGACAGACGACGAATAAGTCATTTTATGCTCTTAAAAATTAAGTTTAAATTATAATGATTAGGAGAGTAAAAAATGGGAGAATGAATATCATAGTGAATGACGTGGCACCTTGCATGCATGATCTCCGACGGGTTTACTGTGCCCCCAAGGTATAGTTTGATTCGGGGCGGCGGCCGAAGGCCGCCGATGGTGTCCAAGCGATAATCGGACGTGTGCATGTAAAATGTCACGTCATGCCACATCATTCACTATGATTTTTACTCTCCCATTTTCATTCTCCCTGTGATTGCTCTAAAATTTATTAAAGTCATCCATACAAATAATCAACTATGCTAATCTTGAAGAGACCTATCTAGTTTAACAACTCATTAAGATGATTTAAGATATATTTAAATAATTCTAATTAAATTGATAAAGGGTTTAAGTAATTTTAATTAAGATAATAAAAAATTGTGTAAAATTATTGTATATATAATATTTTTTAACTAATTAAATTGTCTATAATAATGTTGAAATAAACAATATTTTTATAATAAAATTATTATTTAATTTTTTAAAAATAAAGGACACCCTATTAAAAATTCTAATAATTTCAGATGTCTATTAATTTTTCAAGAATAATAAATAATCCCTGAAAAATATAATGTGATATTTGTAATGAAAAATTAAGCAGATTGAGGATCGTTCATTATAAATAAGGATGGGATCGACCGTGTGACTGTCAAATTAACGGATGATTTTGTTACAATCTCGCATGATTAATTTTTGATTGGTATATATTTTTTTAAAAAAAATATTTCATATTATAATCATTTAAATGGTTTCATGATTATCTTTATTCATATAATCGGAACTTAGGCAGCGTTTGGTATCCATCTTGTAATTTTGTTAAAATACAGAAATTCAGAAGGCTTAAATGCTAAAACCCTTACCCTAAGGGTAGGGTTTGAATTTCTGGAAAGTTAGGGCTTTTCTGTAAAAATAAAAACCCTCCCACCAAAGCCTGAACTGAGATCGTCGCAGCCCAAGCCAAAACCCAGCCGACTCCTTTTCTCCTTCGCGAGCCCTAGCGCAGCCAATCGCCGATTCTTCTCCTTCCTCTTGCGGCGGATCGCGAGATCGGGGCAGATCGAGGTTCGCTCCTCCTTCCTCTCTTTCTTCTTCTTCCTCCGGCTTCTGTTCTTCGCCGAGCCCTACGGTGTGCGATTGATCGCGATCACGGAGCAACAGGTTCTGCTCCTTCCCTGACCTCGCCGGAGCGAGACTTTGCCTATCTTCTTTTTCCCTCGCGGCTACGGGGGGTGGCTGGGTCTTGATCTCTTTTGCTCGGATTCTGGGATCGTCGAATTGGAACAGGGGACGTCGGTGACATCTGAGGTAAGGAGCAAAGTGTTGGTTGTTTGAGTTAGGGTTCCGTTAGGTTCTTATTGTCTTCTGATATGAGATTAGGATAATTCAGGTCTAATTTGATCTTGTTTTACTCTCTTGCTTCCTTTCCATTGCTATGATCTGTGATGTTCTGATTTTCCGGTTGCCCTTACTGTTCTTGATCTCCGAATGAATTGGAATTGGTATGCTTGTTTTGATCTGTACCATCCTTGCTCTGGTCGAGAGATTAGAGAAGGTGTAGATTCTGTTCTTATTGTATCAGATCTGTGGATGCCTTATTTGATCAGTTCTGAGTTATGTCTTTGTTTTACTCTTTCTTTCCTTCTGTCGTGGATTTCATATTTGTGACTTGGTTTTGTATATGGATTGGATATCTGATCTTGGATTTAGATTTGTGGATGAGTCGTTTCGATCTGTTCGGATAGGAGTCCTTACCATTCTCCATTGTGGCTTGGTGTTGTGCCATTCTGATGTTTTTCTTAGTTTTTCCAGTGTTCTGTTTGGAGATCGATCCCATTGTTTGAGTTGGGAAGTTGGATTTGGGGATTGATCTTGAGGTCTTGTTATTGTCTTCTCCCCACCGTGAGGTGCATTGTAGCTTTCTATTATTGGCGTTGTGTTTATCCTGTCCATGCTAGGAGATAATGTGCTGGGTTTTTTATCAGATTTCTGGAAGGGTTTGTGGATGCCAGGAATTTGAAATGATCTGTAGCAATTCTGGTTTTTCTGTGTTCTTTCGCATGTTGTTCTTAGATGGATTAGTTTGGGGATGGTTCTGATCAGATCTGTGTTCAGAATGGTTGGGTGGATGTATTCTTGTTTTGTTGGAAGCTTGTTCGAGGGATTAGGGTTTCTGTGTTGGTAAACCTGCCGTGGGATGGGTGTTGATATGCTGAGTGGCTTCACCTTGATGGTCAGCTAGATTGGATTAGAGTTTCGCTTGGTTTAGGCTGAACTAAGTTAAGCCTAAGATCCATAACTCAGGGTAGTTGAGAAAACTCTAATACGGTTTGGATTAGTTAGATTAGCTAATTACTTTTGTGTAGATGGTTAATTATGTTATTTGATACATGATATGGATTGATTTTTCTACTTCATTGCGGACTGTCTAGACGGGGGATTCCCGGCTTACGGACTTCTATTTTGTATTGAGGCGGGTATCTCTAACTCTTCTTTTAGATTAGTCATTGATATATGTTTGATATGTTTTGTTTAGCAATAGAGTAATAAATTGTGATATAACTCTTCTATTTGTCTTGCTGATACTGTTTATGCTAGACCTGCATGTGATACCTATACCTTTAGGACTTACATTATGGTGCATTATATACGATCCTTGCATATCATGTTGATATAGGTGGACTAGATAGTGGATGATGTTTGACCAGTGTCATGCATCATCGTGCACTGTGCATCACTATCGATTAGGGCCTCCCTTTGTGGGTGAGTCAGGTTGACAGTCATACTGACCTACTCCTACGACCACTCATGGGTTAGTGGTTGACAGAGTATGGGTAGTGTGCTCTGTGCTGCTTCGCTCATGCACTCATGGGTTAGTGAATCGGAGCGTGATAGCAGGCAGAGGTCCCTCCTTGAGTAGTCTATATACCAGGAGATGAGAGGGAGAGGTCTCTCCCCCATTTATATACATGGGGTAGGGGTAACACTCAGACAAAGATGTCTTCCAGAGATGGCCTGGGGTAGACAGAGATGTCCCCCGGATAGGGCATGGAGTAGGGGTGTTACACTGGCAGCATTCCGTCTACTCGATCGCTCAGGATTAGTGATGGCAGAGTATGGACGACAGTCACAACCCTACGTTGGAGGGTGGCCTCCGCTTAGCTTCCTGCCGTATATAGGTGATGATGTCTAACCGATGGCAGGGGTGACCATGTCATTGCACCTTGTGTATACGTTTATTTTACACTTGTGCTTGTTTAATTTGGATGCTGCATATGATTGACATGCACTTACAGGAGACCCTTATGTCGGGTTTTGGCGACTCTGCTACATTGGTATGGTATTTTCTTATTTCCTTTTTCAGTTGTACTTACCAATGCTTGTACACGTGTTATTTCGATAGTCTGTTACACTGTTGCTATCTTAGACTATCCTGCATATATGGTGAGATATCCGCTGAGTTCTATGACTCATTCCGTTAGCTTCTTGTTTTATTTTAGGATGATCGACTGGAGTGCCCTGCAGCCTGTCCCTCTACGTGTGTCGAGACGATTTCTTGTTGTCCTGTATATGTCGGTGGTACATGTTGGTACCCTTTTTATTTGTCATTCAGTTGTACTTCATTTGCTGTTCCGCTGCGGTATTGTCGATATGGTTGTACTTTTGTGAACCATGGTGGCCTTTTGTGCATTGTGTTTTGTCGTAAGTCGTACCGGTACGCAGTTTTTATCGTCGTTGTGATTTTCGTTTATTTCAGACGGTTGATCCAGCCCTATAGGCTGTGGTACAATCGGTTGGGGGCAGTCGTAGAGGTCAGGTTTCGAATTATCCGCCGGGTCTAGGGAGTGGTAGTCCAGTCAGTATCGGACAAGAGGCTTCTCGGGGCGTGACAATTTATTTGGTATCAGAGCGAGGTTCTCAAGATACCTTGTGGTCTTGTGGGTGTTTTTCGGATTTTATGTAGGAGTCGTTTTCTCGATGGACGCGATTGGGACATGGCGGCGACGGAACTCCTCCAGACGACACGAGGTATATGACATGTTTCATTTATCTCTTTTATATCTATTATCTAGTGTAGGGTTAAACATTTCTTTATTTTGACGAGATTGTATATCGACTTATATACTTGGCGGGTAGGTACTCGTAGATTTAGTTTAACTGGATGACCCGTAGTCAATCCGTTTTGGTCATGACTATGGTGCGTGTTTAAACTTGGACCTTTACGTATCATGTTGATGATTGTATTCTTGATGACATGTCTAGACGACATGATCTGCTGTGATGCAGCAGAGATGGTATTAGTTGTTTATCATCTCGGTTGATAGAGGATATAAATATCCTATTTTCATGGGACTTTTAATCTCAGATTTATTATGCTTGGTTAGATAACCAAAAAGTACAGTCAGATGTGACTTGTACCGATTCGGAAAGGTGTGGAGCTAGTTGCTTGCCACTTACGGGTTACCGTTGGTACTTGGTTTGGTGAACCAAGGAGGTACCTATGTAATTATGATTTGCGCTGAGGCGAATCACTTTCGAGGTTAGACTACCTTTGGGTGGAAAATGTTGAGGAAATTGTCAAAGAATACAGAATCACTTCGTGATTATGTTGAGATACTCTTGAGACATAGCGTATGTTATGGAGTTGGAACTTAGAGGTTTCTGAACCTTGAGTGGAGTTGGAGTATATTGGGTTACGAGAAGACAGTTAGTCGACTTGTCTTATACTATTCTAGTCTATGAGGTTTCATGACTTATAGACTGGTCGTATGTGTTAGATATTCTCGATAACACACCGAGAAGCAGGATCCGTTGGGATGCGGTAGAATGGGTGTTAGCAGCGTGACACCGGTGAAATTTGACTGTAACTGGTGTATGTTTTAGAGGACCGTCTCCGAGGGTAGACCGTTGGCTGTCAAGTGAGAGTGGTTACAAGTTGACCTCCAAACCAGTCCATGTGGTGGTTCATTGGCATCGGAGATGACGAGGTTGTAGTTATCTCCTCGTCTCAGGGCTAGAGGTTCGAGCACGTGGACGTTAAGGTTTCTATTGTTACTGGGCTGTACTGATGACAGTGGTAGCCTTAGCTCTCGGATGTTTTCTTAGTTCGAGAATTTTCAGACGCATGTTCGAAGGAGTGTTCTAGCGTTTTCTATGGTTTGAAAATTTTCTGACCTATTTACGGAGGAGCTTCTTTGATTGCCTCATTTATGGGGCAAGTGAGGCTCACCGTTCTTGGTTTGTGTTGTTTTGCAGGTAATACCGAAGATACAGAGACTTGAGGCGTTTCTGTTGGTGGATCGATATTGGGAAAAGATATCGCGGATGTTGTGGTTAGATATTTGGTATGTCAGTAGATGAAGATTGAACCTTAGAGACCCGCTGGGCTATATTAGACGATCCCCATTTATGATTGGAAATGGGAACATGTATTAAGGACCTTGTCGGGGAGGGTTTGAAGTGAATTGGGTGATCGTTGATTGACTAACCCAATTTGCGCAGTTTCCTGGGTTTGGCTGGCTATTACCGATGCTTTGTTGAGAGTTCTCCAACATTTCATCACCACATACACGCCTGACCAGGAAAGACATGAAGTTGGATAGAGTTTATGAAGGAGTTGGATAGAGTTTATGAAGGATTACGACTGCATCATTAGCTACCATCCTGGGAAAGCTAATGTAGTTGCCGACGCCCTCAGTCGGAAGTCTGGAGCTGTTTTGGGCATGTCATAGAGTGATGGTCACAGATTTGATTCAAACTTTTTCTGAGCTGTGGTTAGAGGAGCAATCTCGGACAGAGAGAGGATTGCTAGTAACTTTGATAGCTTAGTTAGAGATTTGGACGAGGATCAGAGAGGCTTAGGCCAATGACCAGCACATTCAGTTTCTGGGCAGTCAGGCGTTTTTAGGAGAGCAGCCGGATTTTACACGTGATAAGGAGGGTGTCCTGTACTTCCGAGGGAGGTTGTATGTACCCGAGGTGCACCCTGTCCTGGAAGAGTTGCTGCTGGATGCCGCCGATCACGTTTTGCTATTCATCCTGGTAATACTCGTAAGTATCGTGATTCGAGATGTTCCTACTTGTGGAATGGCATGAAGAGGGACATAGCGGGTTTTGTTGCAAGATGTCTCGTTTATCAGCAGGTTAAGGCAGAGCATCAGAGACTTGCTTGACTTCTCAGAGGATCCACATTCCCGAGTGGAAGTGGGAGCATATCACTATGGATTTTCGTTGTGAGTTTGTTGAGGACTAGAAGAGGTCATAATGCGATTTGGGTAGTCGTGGACCGACTAACCAAATCTGCTCACTTCTTAGCTATCCAAAGGACAGATTCTCTTGATAGATTGACAGAGTTGTGTTGCCGGGAGATAATCAGATTGCACGAAGTCTCTTTGAGTATTATTTCTAATAGAGATCCGCGTTTTACATCGCGGTTCTGGCGGAGTTTGCAGAGGGCTATGGGTACAAAGTTCCGTCTCAGCACAGCTTTTCATCCCCAGACAGACGGACAGTCAGAGCGTACTATCCAGACTTTGGAGAACTTGCTGCGCTCGTGTGTGATGGATTTTGGGAGCAGTTGGGAGGACCATTTGCACTTGGTGGAGTTCGCCTACAACAACGGCTTTCATTCGGCGATACAAATGACACCGTTTGAGGCGTTGTACGGTAGAGCGTGCAGGACACCACCCTCTGTGATGAGGTCGGTGAGTGTAGCGACACACTTCTCTAGCCCCATTCAGGCAGCTCTCTAGGCCGTGTCTTACGGTCTTCCCACTCCCGGCAGTGTATTTTTGCCTTCCCCAGATTCGAACCTTAGACCTTCAGACAAGTACTAAAGTTCCTTGAATCTAGTCCTCCCACTCCCGGCAATTGTACTTTATGATTTTTGTCGTTGCCCCATCTATCATTTTTCACCTTTTTTTTTTTGTTTTTGGGTCTTGGATTTATATTTCTGTCTTATAGAGTTATAGTTGATAAACTCTACAGAGTTTTATTATGTTCTCCACAATAGATATACTGGTTTAATAATTGTGTCCAATTCAAATGTTCTGTAAACTATGATTTGTAGATAACTTGATGAAACAAATATTTCAAAAGCTGAAAAGAAACTTGGACCAAAACTTAGATAACAGAGGAATCAAATATTCTGACTATTGGGGTTTACCTCTATAAATCCTTTTATTAGTTTTAGGTCATCTGTATTTACTAGTATTTAGTTTGATGTAGAAGCTCCTCCTTTAATTTTTGTAAAGCATTCATGGATTTAGTCATGAGAAGGGATGCATTAATAAGTAAAGAGTAATGATAGGGAGAGTGAATTTGGGAGAGTGAATGGGAGAGTGAATGACGTGGCAGTTATTGTATACACGTCCGATCGCCGATCGGACACCACCGGCGGCCTCTGATCACCGTCCCGAATCAAACTATGTCCTAAGAAGATCGGTGAACTCATCGGAATCGTCGCAATTATGATCTCGTCGCATTCACCGTCAATCCGGCGAGATCTCAATTACCGGCAACCCTGCCGGGTTCACCATCCCCCAAGACATAGTTTGATTCGGGACGGCAATCAGAGGTCATCGGTGATGTCCGATCGGCGATCGAACATGTACACATTAGCTACACGTCATTCACACTCCCATTCACTCTCCCAAATTCACTCTCCCAATCATTACTCGTAAAGAGTAATGATAGCCTCGGTCACAAGACCATTGTATAATGGGAGTTTATGCATATAGTTTGAATTCCAATTTTCTAATCCATAGCCTCAAAAGATCAGGAAATAATTTCCCCAACTATGGTTATTATAAGAACTAATATTTTTTAGTGTGAATTTTTCCATAGATTTAGTTGTAATCAAGATGATGTTTGAATTGAACTTCTTAAATGTGTAATTTGAGAATCATGTCAAATTTGCTCAAGATTTAGATAAGGAAGTGAAATTTTAGATAGCCATGATGTGCTTTTTCAGTCCTTGTTTAGTCTGTATGAAAAATCCTGATCAAGAATTAGACAGACATTAAGTATCTACATCAGACTGTCATCTCCTTCCCATGGGGAAATAATATTCTCTGAGATTGCAATTGTGTATTTCATCTGTTGTTTCAATTTTTCTATGGATTGATTTGAATATCACATAGGCTTGGAAAGCGTTCTGAGTGACTGCTTAGGTGGTAGGAGGCTGTGTCATATGCCAAAGGGTCATTTTGCCTAGTATCTAGGTGACCCTTTTAAAAAGCCGGTCAAGCAAACCGCTCAGGCAGCCAAGGAGGACCGTCTTAGCAGCCCCAAAAGTCTAAGACAAAAATATATTTTTTTAAATTAGTTTTTGTTCATTTTACATTAGTTATCTTATCTATGTTATCTATATATTTTGGTATTGAACATGACACTAATTATGAACTAGCTTTGTATTTGCTTACAATTTGGATTGATAATTATGAAGTATTAAACTTTATCTTTTTGTGGTTTTTTTTTTAAATTTTCTTGATTGCAATGTGAAATATGAAACATTTTGTTATTTTTTTTATAATCAGATAATTTAGTCATCTTCAATTTAATATTTTTTAAAAATTATATTGAGCCTTCATTGTGAAAAAGGCGAAGCGTTCACTTTTAGTGCCTCCACCAACCCGCCCTAAGACCAACACAAAGGAGGTAAATCACGGTGACTGAGGAGAAAAGTGGATGGCAGGGTGAATTATACGGGTGTGGGGATTTACACCCCATTAGTATCGAGGTTCAATCCCAAGACCTCATCTGGTAATTAACCATTTACTTACCACCTCAGTTATGCCTGTGAGGGTTATATTGAGCCTTAAGTGCTAAGATAGTGGGTTGACTGCCTACCGTTGGATTTATTTTTTAATATCTTGAATATCCATGAATTTGCCGTCATGTTTATGCTTTGCTCAAGTATTGCATGAATCTGTGCATACTAATTATTCAACGTCCAGACACCTGCATTATTCCTGCAACCACAAGCTTTATTTATTTATTTATTTATTTCTTCTCATTCTGTCCCTCTGTAGCATGATGCCTAGCCTTATTCAATCCTCGTCCACTTTCGATCAAATATCTCTCCTATGAAATTTCTACAGATCAATTAGTATCTGTTGGGAACGAGTGAATGCACATGTGTCCATACTATATTTATGTTTTCTATTTAGCTTACATGGATTTCTGCTGTAGGTCGATCAAAGGATAACATAAGGAAACAAAATGCCTCTGGGATTGATAATAGGACTGACTAGGGCACTTCGGAGAAAGAGAACTTCATCACTGAATATATTATCTTCCAAAAGAGGGCCAAGAGACTACTACAAGGGAAAGAACGTCAAGCCCACTGGTTTTCACACTCGGAAAGGTTAATATCTTCATCACTTCAATAACTCTTCTTATCATAAAACTGTCACTAGCATCTGCACTTATTAAAGTTTCGATCATCTTTTGTTCGCAATTCAGATCTAGTCATCTGAGCTAGGTATTCTGTGGGTCTAACTTGTTGCATTTGTACTTAGGCTGGTATTGCCATTGCTTTTGTTATCCCATGGAAATTGAGCATCAAATGTTGGGTGAACTTGTATTACAATTTCACCTTTCTGGTCTTCGTTGCCACAAGTTGTCTCAATGCTTCAGTGATTTAAAAGCGAAAAGACTACAATTGTTATAGATAAGCTGAAAGCAATGGCAAACAAGTTCCAAATTTATTTACTATGATTCTTGGATTAAGTTCAGAATTTGAAATTAAATTTAGGCAGATTTTACTAATTATGGAACTAAATCTATATTGTCTTTACAGGTGGCTATGTTATGCTGGATGAGAAGATGCCACGTTACGTAGTTCCAGATTTGACGGATTTTAAGGTAGAACAACAAATCGCGTTTCCATTTTTTTTTTTTAAATTGATTTTGTTGAATCTCATTGAAAAGGACTCGTCGTAATCATCATCTTAATGCATATGTTATGATAAGGGTAATGATGCTTAACAATGTTTTCTGCTGCAGCTCAAGCCATATGTATCACAATGCCCTCGAGATGCAAATGTCGGTTCGACCACAACAGAGTCTTCTGGTACAGCCAAAGTAAATGCAGGTTAGGATTTTGGCTAGCTACCACTGTGTGGATTCGCCATTGCAACGCCAGAATAAGTGTAGTAAAGACGTAGAACGCTAATTTCTCCTCGCAGTGGACTGCTTCTTGTATTTTTGCACTTGCGTCATCCGGGACCTATTTTTATTTGCCTGCCGTCGACAAAAGATGAGATCTGTCAATTTTTAAGGAATAGTTCAATTAAAATTTATTTTTCAACTCTGAAGTTTTGAAATTGTAGAATGGAAGTTGATAAGTTTCTGAACTTAATTTGATCCAACAAATTTTAGTTAGATTCGATTTAGGTTGGGAAATATATATATATAGCTCAGATGTTCAATTTTTACTATCCAAATTGTAAAGACAACCTATCCAATTCCATAAGGGTAAATGTCTTCACCAATCCCTATAAGATTCTCCGACGACGAATTAATATTTCATTTATCAAAGCAAATTCGTCGGGTTTTTTCATTTAGGTACTTCGGTTTATGACTATCTAATCCAATTTTTTTTATTAAATTCAATGCTAACTTAGTCCCAGCAGAGAACCATGCTCGTCGGGGCAATATTGAGGGAGTTTAGATCTGAGATATATTTATTCCCCACCGACTTTGTCGGGGCATTATTGAAGGAGTTTGAAATCCAAGGCACCTTATAGTAAACTTAAGTTCACCCTAAATCATCATAAAATCTCTAATAGGTTGAGATGCCTATCACACTCGACATATGTCTAATAAAAAAAATAAAAAAAGGGGTGTGAACTTAGGCATCCGTGGTTCGATCCTCAACTATGACGTATTTATAGAAATTTTTCCTCCAACTGGAACGCGAATCTTGGGACGCTGGGCTTCTAGACCGTCCACTGCGAGCGATTCCCGATTTACTCTGGCTGTCGATGGGAAATTTTCGTCGGACCGGGCCGATCGCCTGAGGTAGGAAAAAAAAAGAGAAAAAAAACCTCGTTAATCATTCGACATATGTCTAATAAGTAGTATAGAAAGTGTTTACAATGAGTGTCTCATCAATCTAATATTTTTAGATCAACTGTTTATTAAAATAAATTTATTCGTTAACCGAAGTTGAAATCAAGACTTAGATGTCTAAAAACCTAAATTGCTTCGGGATAATTTTCTTCTCTTCCTCGATTGGTAACTAATAGTGTCAATCAATTATGCATAGATAAGACCGACACTCGACTTAACTCAAAATTCTTTCAAGAAAAAAAATTATAAAATGCGCATTCAAATACAAGTGCAAACAATTAAATCATACCGAACAATATGACAATATTAAATTATAATTTAAAATGGCTTAAATTTAAGTGAATTATTCATGTTTTAATTTAAATATATTATAATTAAAATTTGATTTACGAGCAATTCATGAATAATCGAATAAAATATGATAAATTTGAATATAGTTTAATAAAATTATCGAACGTGTTCCAATTTGATAAATTCAAATACAAATTAAATATTTTTGGAATAAGCTCAATTAGAAGAAGGTAAAATCCTTCGCTATCATATAATCATAATCACACATTGAACCATCCTAATCACACATTAGAAGAAGGTAAAATCCCTCAATTAATCCATCACTTTGCTCTCGCCGACGAGGCCCATCACCTCCTCCCAGAGGCCGGCGCTCCCAGCTCCTGCCTCGCCCACCACCGTCGGGCTGCAGGCCACCACCCGCCAAAACCCTGCCCTGATCTCCTCCGCCAGCTGCTCCCTCTCCCACCCACAGTAGCCGTCGAAGAACCTCACGTCCTTCACCCCCACCACGTCCCTCTTCACCATCTCCGCCGCGCACCCCACGCTCTCTTTGGTGCCGTAGTACACCCCTCGCATCACCTCCTCGAACACCCCGCTCCGATCAGTTCCGTCGTCGTCGTCGTCGTTCCTTCCCCCGCGCGGGCCGACCAAAAACAGCCCTTCCTCCAGCGGCCCTCCGAAAAACAGAGGCCGGTCGGAGAACACCCCCGCCGCGTCCAAGTTCACCGACGTCGTTTCCTTGATCGACATGAGCGACGGCCGGTTGAGGATGACTCCGGTCGGCCCCAACGGGCCGACCGAGAGGAGGAGGATCACCGTCCGTTCGAAGATGTGGACGCCGTCGAGCTTATCGGTGGCCAGGAGGAGGCAGCCACGCTCGGGCTCATGGATCAGGTGGGCCCATTTGTCGCGGAGCGCCACTGCCGGCGGCGGCAACGGCGTCAGGCCTCGATCGAGGGAGGTAATCGCTTGCTCTCCGGCCACCAGCCGCGCTCTGAATGACCGCCAGTCCGACTTGATCAGCGCCTCGCCGCCGTCATCCCGATCGGACCTCAGATTGCAATCTGAAAAAAAAACACAGAGTAAAGCTCATCCCGAACCCCAGTTAATTAAGACTGATCTGCTCTCACAGGTCACTGAAGGGCCGCCGGCGGCTCTCCCCGGGAAAACTTGGCCGGGCTTTTTCTTGTGGAAGAAGGGCAAAGTTGCAGAGGAGTTCTTGATGAAGGATTTGCAGGTTAGGAAACAGGGCGACGCCTCCATTGTTGGCTTCGATCTCGATGTCGATTCACAGAAACAACGGAGTTTATAGTCGGCATGGATTAAAAGCTCGACCACTAGATTTTGGAGGGCAATCCAATTACGATTACGATATAGAACACTTTTTTTTTCTTTTTTGTTTCTTCTCGAAGATCCAATGAGAGTGCAGCATCTGTGAGGCGGGAAGAATGACAAGGAGGCGGGAAGAATGACAAGGAGGCGGGATGTTCTTGTGGTTCCTGGGTTTTGGGGCTGCGTCAGCAAGGAATTTTCATGGATTTGGATAATTTTCTAGAGAATTTTGATTGGCGGTGTGGAATCGGGTAGCAACACGACGACAATTTATATGCTTTTTAATAAAAGAAATTTTATAAAAACAACATTATCCGAGAATTAAAAGAAATAATAATAAAAAGTTTAAAAATAGTGATCGATAAAAATTTGATCAAGCGAACTGCTTAGTATAACACACTGATCCACAGCGGAGGACGGATGAATTAAGACAGAGGTGTTATCGTCTTGGATTTATAGATTAAAATTTAATAAAATCGGTATGTCTATTCTTCTTATATATTAATTATGGTATCCGAATTAATAATCTTCTTGATTTACTTTATTCATATTGACGGTGTAATCTTAAGAATTAATGAGAAGATAGAAAATTTTATTATAATAAAATAAAGATCAAATCTTGACGAATACATGTCCCCAAGATGAAAACTCCTCTCACCCTCTAATTAAAATTTATTATAATAAAATATAATCAAATCTAGACTAACGTATAATTTATAATTTATTTTTTTTCATATAATTTACGTATAAATTATAAAAAATATCTGCGTTGAATTATTTACTATCATAATTCTCAAGGAGAAAAAAAATTAAAAAGCGGTAATGACACTCGAAATGAATTAACCCATGATTGGCTCACACAATCTTGCCTTTCCTTGCTTTTCAAAAGTGCTTTTTTTTCCCTACGTTATCAAAAGGCACCTTCCTTGTATTTTCCAAAGGGAGAGTTTTCTTTACTCTTGCGTTTCCTTGCTTTTTAAAAGTGCTTTTTTTTTCTACATTATCAAAAGGCGGCGCCTTACTTGCATTTTTAGTGTTCATCACGTGTATAATTATCTAATTATCTTTTAGTATGTCTTCTAAGGATGAACTCAAGATTAATATCTAAATATTATGTTTAGAATTAAAATCTAATAAAATTAATATACTCGTCCTCCTTATGTGCAGTTATAGTATCCAGACTAATAGCTCGTGATTTATCTCCTCATAATTTATTTTCTCCATGTTATCTATAAGATATTTTTTGTGGGTTACAATAATAATAATTTTGAAAATAGTTGTTTATTATTTTTTTCCCGAGACTATAATAATAATAATTTTGTTAATGGTTGTCTATTCTATGTGCGTTGTTATTATTATTATTATTATTATTATTATTTGGTTGGTATGGAAGTGATTAACGATCCAGATCATCTTTAGAACGATTGAAAGGTGACTTCCTTTTAGAGCACTACAGGGGTTTTCCACTTTTTTTAAACTCCGCACGACGAAAGAGCGAGCCGAAGCCTGAGCGCTAATTTTTGGGACTACCCTCCGCCTCGCTTCTTCTACGATCGATCGAAGATAAAGCTCGTCAGGTTAGCTTCCATCAACCCCTTTCCCCACATTGTTGCCCTCATTTCTTTCCCTTTTTGTTTGTTTTCTCACCTTTGGTGGATCACCGATCTCGGAAATGGTGTTAGGTTTTTGATGAAGCTCACCAACGAGATCGTCTCGATCAAGCTCTAGAATGGCACCGTTGTCCATGGCACCATCATCGGTACGTCCCCTTGCTCATTATTGGTCAAAAGTCGCACCATGAGGTCGAAGCGATTATTTTTGGGATTTTCTCTCTCTTACATCCTGTTTGGAAAGGGATGGAATTGAATTCCTTCAGGAATTGAAATTCAATTCCACCGTTTGGAACATATTTTTAATCAGGAATTGATAAGGAATTGAAATTCAATTCCCTTCAAATCCTTCAAAACAAAGGTTTGATTTGTAAAGGAAATTGCTCTGACAAATAAAAATTACTAAATAACCTTTATTTTTCACTCAACGCCATTTTGGATGAAGGACAAAATGGTAAAAATATAAAAATTGAATTCAATTATGATAGATTTCAAATCAAGGAATTCAATTCAATTCTGTTATTTACTAACTCATTCCAAACATAAGAATTGAATTCAATTCCTAATGGAATTCAATTCTGGATGGAATTCAATTCAATTCCTTTGCTTAAAAAGTTTCTAAACAAGGTGTTATGGACTGGGATCTGACCTGTGTAGGCTTAATTTCTGATAAAATAAGAGAAGTAGAGAGAAGAGAAGGGGTAACAAAATAACTTTTGTGATTTAATAGTTTGTTCATAAGATATACAATTTATAACAACTTTAAAATGCCCTTGGGGCTATGGTGTAGCAGTAGGGAGATTAGTTGCTATCTCAGACATTCGCGATTCGATCCCTAGCTATAACCTATTTTGCAGAAATTTTTTCTCCAAATGAGACGCGAACCCTGAGAAGTTGGGCTTCTAGACCGCCCATCGCGAGCTCTTCTCGATTTACCCTGGTGACCGGTGGAAAACTTTTGTGAGTCCGGGCTGATGATCAACCCAGGTTCGTCTGCTATCTGGTCCAATATTTGTATAAAAACCTTAGAATGCTTAGTCAAATAAAAAAATTCATAAAGAAACTGTCAATTAACAGATTAATAAAAAAAACAAGGTCTAATCTAATAATATAAATTTGACTTTGTCAAAAATTTTATAAAATAATTATTCTCTTTTACTCCCCGACAAACTTAATGGGAGATCTCTGATGTTGAGTTTGCATGATAATCTGCTGAAACATTGTTTAGATAATAGCTTGGTAAAGAAATCAGCAATTTAATCTTCTGTAGGGATATAAGAAACAGATAATTGTTTGCTTGCCACGAGCTCTCGAACAAAAATAAAATCAATCTAAACATGTTTTGTACGAACATGAAATATTAGATTTGCTGTAGGATATGTTGCTCCAATATTATCACACTAAATTTTTGGTGCAATATGTGATGCAAGATGAAGTTCAGAGAGAAGAGATTGAAGTCAAATAATTTCTAACATTGCATTGGCTATAACTTTATATTCAACCTCAGTGCTTGAACGAGATATTGTAGATTACTTTTTCGAATTCCAAGAGATAAGATTTCATCCACGAAATATTGCATATCCATTAGTAGAGCGTCAATCTTCAGAAGAAGTTGCCCAATCCGCATCGCTGTAGGCATGTAAATCTCGAGATAAGTGGCGATATAAAAGAAAACCATGTAGAATAGTGCTTTTAAGATAGCGAAGTATTCTTTTCACACTTTCCCAATTTTGTTTAGTGGGAGTATACATGAACTGACAAACACGATTTATTGCAAATGTAATATCAGGGCATGTGATAGCAACATATTGTAAAACTCCAACGATACTACGATAAACCTGGGGATCAGCCATTACTGAAGAGGAAGAAGTTGTAGAGAGGTTATTTGTACCAATTGGTGTAGAGATCGGATGTGCTCCATCCATTTTAGCTCTTTGAAGAAGCTCAGTAATATATTAGCTATGAGAGAGGATATAACCTTCATCATGTGAAATAAGTTCAATACCAAGAAAAAAATGAGCATTTCTTAAATCTCGAATAGGAAATTTTTTATTGAGAAGGCTTAATAGATTTGTAATGTCCATTTGTTCATTGTTAGTTAATATAATGTCATCCACATAAATAAGAAAAAATATCATAGATCCATCATTATGTCTGTAAAATAGAGAGGGGTCAGTTTTTGATCCAGAAAATCCTTGAGCCTGTAACCATTTAGATATCGATGAAACCATCCACGAGGAGCTTGTTGAAGAACATACAAAGATTTCTTGAGGTGACAAACATGAGATGGAAATTATGGATGAATAAACCCAGATGGTTGCTCCATAAATACCGTTTCCTCAAGAATACTATGATGAAATGTATTAGAAACGTTTAATTGTCGGATAGACCAATTAGAACTAAGAGCTATTGATAACAATAATCTAACAGATGTAATTTTGATGACTGAGCTAAAGGTATCATTGAAGTCAATACCTGATTGTTGACTAAATCATTTGTCTATAAGTCAAGCTTTATACTGTTCAAGAGAACCATCAGCTCGATGTTTAAGACGAAATAACCATTTAGAGCCCACAACATTCATGGATGTGTTAGGATCTTTGCGTTAAGCCAGAAGGGGGGGTGAATAGCTTTCTTTCGATTTTGTCTACAAAGATGTTAGCTAAACACAAGAACAAAATTAATAAAATAATAAAAACAATGTTAACCCCCTGATTTACTTGGTATCCACCTCTGAGAGGTGACTAGTCCAAGGATCCACACCACACGCACGAGCTCCACTATGAACGTCTCCTTCAAGGTGGAGAAACATTCACAAGATTCACAAGATTGTCCTCTTCCTCTTTACAAAGTAGAAATGAAAGTGAGAGGAAGAGAATAAGACTTTGAGCACTAACAGTAGGATTCTACACTCTAGAACCATAACCCTTTTCTCCTCAAAAGTCTCCCTTTAAATAGAGTAAAGGACTGCTCCTTAAACAGTCCAGCCCGACGCCAGCCGACTGCTGGTCCCCAGCCAGTCGCTAGCCAACGACTAGTTTTTCAAACTGATCAGTCGATTGGTCCCGGACTAGTCAACTGATCTTTCTGTGAGGTTTGGTAGTCGACTGCCCCAACCACAGTCGACTGCCCAGTTTATATTTTCACTCACACTCCCTTTGAAGACCACCCTTCACATATGCCTTAAAGTCCACTCCCTTGGCTTGCCCCTTGAAGTTCTCTTCCTTGGCTTTCATCCCTCGGATGTGCACACAAGCCCGCGGCTTGCCTCCATGCCACCTTCGCGTATGCCCTTGAAGTCTACTTCCCCGACTTTCCCTTGGAGTCCTCTTCCTTCGGCTCTCGTCCCTCGGATGTGTACTTCATGTGTGATTCACCAAGTCCTGCACGACTCAACCACACATATCAAACCAACATAACAACCTAACTTAATCATATTGACCCACACACATCAAAACCATGATCCACTTGATCATACTTGGGTCGATTGCCCTAACAATCTCTCCATTTTTGATGTGTGACAATATGTTTAAGTTAAGCATAATAATAATTTAAAATTAATGACATAGTAAATTAAGAAGCATAAATATGCATCCTCCCCCTTAACCTATGCCCTCCACATAATTTTTAATTTTCTACAAATTAAGTTACAAAACTAACTTAAACCTCTCAATTCTCTCCCTTTGACACCTCAAAAGGATTGCCCAAGGCAACAACACCCATTGACATCACATAGAAGTACTTTTCCTTTTTGAAAATCCCAGAAATCAGAAATCAGAAGGACCAGTCGACTGAGACAGTTATTAGTCGACTGGTGCCTCCTTACTGTCAATCCATAGAATGATCAGTCGGCTGTCCCTGGGGGAAGTCGACTGATACACGTCAGCCTGAATACTGCAGATTTCTGAGCCAAACTTCAGAAATGCACTATAAATTTCACAAAATTTGAAAAATCATGAAATTTTGCAACCATGTTTCTTATGATGTATTCTAACGTAGAAAAATATACTTTCATGAAAAATTCAAATATGTTTGACTTTTTGACTAAAATTCAAAACCTTTGGAAACCTCCAATTTTGTATCAAACTTTCATCCTAGTTTTGAAACCATGTGTTTTGTAAACCTATGTCATATCAAATAAAACATAGAAATGTTATCAAATTATTTGAAATGCCAAACTATGATCTTTGGGCAAGATGTCCATTAATTAAACTTTACTTTCCCCATAGTTGGTCTATTTTCAATAATGTGATACATCTAACAACCCAACAATATTGTCATAAGCATAAGTGAATTATTTGTATCATCCTAATGGCTTATGCACTACCTTACTATAGCATTACCCCAAGGTCAATTCTATACTTCTACAAAACACATACGAAGTCCTCTTCATAGAGATGTGAACTCCGCTTCGGGTAGAGGCTTGATAAATATGTCGGCAAGGTTGGACTTAGATTCAACATAATGTAGTTCAATATTACCCCTTGCCACATGATCCCTAATGAAGTGATGATTCACTTCAATGTGTTTTGTCCTAGAGTGATGCATCGGATTTTTGGTCAAATTAATAGTGCTCACATTATCACATAAAACCTTGACGTTAGAGTAATGAAACTCATAATCTTCTAAGGTATGCATGATCCAAAGTAATTGATCTACACAACCACCCATTGCTACATATTCGGCCTCCGTTGTTGATAAGACAATACATGGTTGTTTTCTACTACTCCAACTTACTAGGGATGAACCAAGAAATTGACACCCACTACTAGTACTCTTCCTATCTAAGTTGCAACCCGCATAATCGGAGTCGGTGTATCCAAATAGTTCAATGTTTGAAGTTCTAGGATACCAAAGACCGACATTAAGAGTACCCTTAATATACTTTAAGATCCTCTTTACTACCACTAGGTGAGATTCTTTGGCACAAGATTGATACCTTGCACACATACCTACCATAAATAATATATCCGGTCTACTAGCGGTTAGATACAATAAGCTATCAATCATGCTCCTATATTGTTTTGGATCCATGACCTTCCCTTCAAGATCACTATCCATTTTGACATTTGTGCCAATGGGGGTAGATGCTACCTTAGCATTTTCTAACCCAAATTTCTTTATAATTTCTCTAGCATATTTTGTTTGATAAACATGAGTCCCTTCATTTGTTGGTTTGACTTGTAATCCTAAGAAGAAGGTCAATTCCCCAACAAGACTCACTTCAAACTCATTCTCCATACACTTGATAAAGTCATGAAGAAACTCACTATTTGTTGACCCAAAAATGATGTCATCAACATAAACTTGGGCCACAAAAATGTTCTTATCCTTAGATTTTAGAAATAAAGTTGGATCAATTGTTCCCCTTCTAAAACCCTTGGATACTAAGAAAGATGAGAACCTCTCATACCAAACCCGGGGAGCTTGTTTTAATCCATATAAGGTTTTCCTTAGTTTATAGACATAATTAGGGTAATTTGTGCCTTCAAACCCGGGTCGTTGCTCTACATACACTTCCTTCTTAATAATCCCATTAAGAAATGTCAATTTCACATCCATTTGATGAAACTTAAAACCCATGTAAGCGACATATCCTAATAAGATTCGTATGGATTCTAATGTAGCTACGGGAGCATATGTCTCATCATAGTCAAGGCCCTCAATTTGATTGAAACCCCTTGCTACTAACCTAGCCTTGTTCCTGTTAGGACTGGTAGGAGAGCTAGAGGGGGGGGTGATTAGCTCCGATTTGCTTGTAGAAGATTTGTCGCCGCGGAAGACTTCAAACAATGTTAACACTCTAGGATTTACTTGGTATCCACTTCCTTGAGGTGAATAATCCAAGGATCCACTCTCCTAACTCTCTCTATACTATGAAAGATCTCCTTCTTGAGGTGGAGAAATCTCTTACAAGCTTACAAGAAGAATACAACAGAGGAAGCAAATACAATAGAAAATCTTACAAGATTTACAACAACAAGCTCTCTTTGCTTTCCTTGCTTTCTTCAAGCTTGAGATCGCCTCTAGAACTTTGGAAGTGCAGCAACACTATACCGCAAAGCTTCTCTTGAAATGACGAGGAAGGAGGAGGAAGCTACGCGAGTGATGCCGAGTCGATACCGCTTCAATCCTGCGTGAAAACCCTATATACCCGACGCCTAGAGTTCCCTAATCGATTGCCCAATCGATCCCAATCGATTACCACATCAGACATTGCCGTTCAACGGCTAGTTTTTGAAGCTTAATCGATTAGCCAATCGATGAAGAATAACCTTAATCGATTGCCAAATTGATTCAACACCTTTCTGTGCTCTCGCGTCATACTGCGGTAATCGATTGCCCGATCAATTACCGAACTCCTTAATCGATTGACCAATCGATTAAGGGAAGGCTGAATCGATTGCCCAATCGATTCAGCCACCTTCTGTTCTCGCAACTCATTTCTCCCAATCGATCAGCTAATCGATTTACACCTTCCTTAATCGATTGGTCAATCTATCAAGGAAGCTTCTATTTACGAGAAACCAACCCCAATCGATTACCCAATCGATTGATCCCTTGCCTAACCTTTGTCAATCTTGACCTGTTATGACTTCTTTACCATGTGTCTGATCAACCCTTTGACCAACTTGGATTTCCCTTGCCTAGCTCCCAACTAGGGCTTAACCTGATTTCCAACCGGGTTCGCCTAACCCTCGAGTTAGGTCTAGTCTCTCGGTAGACTTCCACCTTGCCAGCGTGCGATCTCCTCGATCCACCTGGACTTCACCTAGTCCCACTAGGTGTGCCTAGTCCCCCTAGGACTTTTCCCATGCCAGCATGCGATCTCCCCGATCCACCTGGACTTCACCTAGTCCCACTAGGTGTGTCTAGTCCCCCTACGACTTTTCCCATGCCAGCGTGCGATCTCCCCGATCCACCTAGACTTCACCTAGTCCCACTAGGTGTGCCTAGTCCCCCTAGGACTTTTCTGTCAAGTCTCCAGTCAACCTTGACCCACTTGACATCATACGATGTTCAAAACATCATATGATATTCAAACATCATTATCAAATATCGAAACATCCAACCTTAAGCTTACTAAGCTTACCAGACATAAGCTCACCCGAGCCTAGTCAAACTAGGTCAACCCTGACCTATCAAAGATTGCACTAACAATCTTCCCCTTTTTGATGTTTGACAATATGTTTGAGAAAGACTAATCCCTATTAGCCTTTCAACCTTCTCCCCCTTTGACATACATCAAAAACTCGCTCAAGGGTCTATATGGTCAAAGACATGCCCAATGAAAGTCCCATACCTTTCATTTAAACCTATGCTCAACCTTGATGAAGATTCCAAATCTTCATCATTTCTCTTAACCAAAAATAAAAAATTCAAGCACATGCTTTTGAGGAAGACCTCCCCATCAAAACATGCTCTAAACCTCTATCATTGCACCAACACTGATTTTTGAGTTCCTAAAACTTTAAGAAATCTCAACTTGAGGTTATGAGGTGTTGAGATTCAAAACTTGAATTAAAACCTCTCCTTAACCCTATAGTTTTCACCGAACCATCTCCCTTTTTGATTTCATACTGAAATTTACCCAAATGTACTTATAAAAGTATTCTAAGGAGCTAGGGATTGGTAGGTTACTCAAAATTAGGTTATCGGACTGAAAACAGACAGTTTCAGTCTTACCAATCGATTGGTGTTGGGAACCAATCGATTAAGCTATGCCTTAATCGATCAACTAATCGATTATGGCTGCCCTTAATTGATCAATGGATCGATTACGCGAGCTTCTGTGCTAGCAGATAGGATCTCCCAATCGATTGACCAATCGATTGGGTACTGTCCTAATCGATCATCTGATCGATTGAGAGTTTCTAATTTCTAAAAACAAATTCAGTCTGAATTTCAGAAACTCCTAAATAATTCTACAAAATTTAAAAAATCTCAAAATTTTGTGTAGACATTATTTATGACATATACTACCAAGGAAAAATAATTTTATATGAAAATAACTCTCTTTTTCAAAGATTGATACAAAATGAAAACCATTGAAATACTTCAATGTTTCACTCTATTTTGTATCCAATTCATCAATGATGAGATCTATCAAGAGATAATCTTCACCAAGATTTTCCAAGATAGTTTTGAAATAGGTTTCAAAAATAATTTCCAACCATGTTCCTTGGGCTAAATGCACATGACTTGTACATTAGCTTTCCCAATAATTAGAGTTCATTTATATTCATGTTTTGATGAACCTAAAACTCAATAGGATGCACATTAATCAGCACCTTGAGTTTCATTCATCACCCTAATGTCTCACTTGTTTCTAATGTATCTCAAAACACACGCAAGTGTACTTATGGTCTTGGTGAGATGTGAAAGTCATGTTCTCCCTAAACTAAGTGTTCGTGCATTTCTACCTAGGCATTATAAACTTTGATTATTCACCTAGAATGTCATTAATGTTCTTAATTTCAATAATAATAATTATATTAATGCATGATAATGACTATGATATGCATCATATGACAATAAAAAATATTATAACTAGATGATGCATGTATGACATGACATGTGATAGGGCATACAAAATGTGACATAGTAGCACAAAAGAGAATACCTAGATTTCCTATATAAGTATCAATAACTCATTGCTAATCCATTGATAATCTTAATTTTGCACCTAATTTCAAAGATAATGCCAAAACTCCCCAACTTATCCTATCTTTGGATTCTAACCTAATTGTGCCAACTTTATTAAGTTTAATCTTTCAAAAATATAGTTTGGCACAAATTTTACTCCTCCTAGAGTAAACAAATGACTCCTTCATTTTCAAGGGTAGTAACTCCTTGAAAATATCCCAAAGTGCCAACTTCATCAAGGGTGGGTTTGTTGGTGCAAGTTGCATCAGTGATGTCCTCCTCTAAGTGTTTAAATGTTTGACAATATGCTTAAGTCAGTGATACATTGAACAAGGGAAGGGTAAGTCAAGAGAGGTGTAATAAAGTGAACAAAAGTCGTAGTTAACCTAGGCACTAAGACATGGTGAGTGAAGCTGGACACTAAGACCTGGTGAGTGAAACTGGGTACTAAGACCTGGTGAGTGAAGATGGGCACTAAGACCTGGTGAGTGAAGTTGGGCACGAAGACCTGGTTCGAGGAATTGGGCACGAAGTCCTGGCCAAGGGTTGGGCACCGAAGACTTGGTTCGAGGAATTGGGCACGAAGACCTGGCCGAGGGTTGGGCACCGAAGTCCTGGACCTAGGGTTTCGGCACGAAGTCTTGGTCCAAGGGATTGAGCAACTTAGCTGAGCGATGACCAATAACATCTTAACTTCTGAACCCTTTGCCATTATCAAAACCCAGGTTTGACTTAGGTGCTGCCTACACCAACAATCTCCCCCTTTTTGATTTATGGCAACCTGGTTCAAAAAGTTAAGTTAATCATACAGATAAGTAGGTAAAGTATCAAAGTTAATTTCCTCCCCCTGGAAGAAATCTCCCCCTGAGTTTTTTAAAAGTTTATGGGGGGTTTTTAAAAAAGTTTATAAGTCTAAAAGTGAAACGTTTTTCAGGTTTTCAATATTTAGAAAATTTTCAAGAAAAGGTTTTTAAGTTAGAAAACATTTTCCAAAAAATATTTTGAGTTGAGCACTTAGAAAATTTTCAGGAGAATTTTGAACTTTGTACTTAGAAAAATTTTCACCAAAGATTTAGAGTAAGTACTTAGAATAATTTTTGAAAGCAAGTAATTTCGAAAATAATTTCCAAAATACTTAGTTTTTGCACTTTAAAATTTTTTCTAAACTTATTCTGATGTTTTAGGACTTAGAAAATTTTCAAGCAGTTTAAATACTTAGAAATATTTTTCAAGTAGTTTAAATACTTAGAAATATTTTTCAAGTACAATTTTGAATTTATAACTTAAAAAAAATTTCTAGAAAATTTTCAAAATAAGTACTTAGAAAATTAACTTTCAAAAAGAAATTAAGTACTTAAAGAACTTTACTTTAAAAAAAAAAGGAGATAAAAGTTTTTGGAAAAAAAGATTTAATTTTGAAGAAAAAATTAAATTTTGAAACCTTCTTTTCTCTCCTTTCCAATCTCTCCCCCTTTGCCATATATCAAAAAAAAATATAGCAAAAAAAGAGTAATCAAAGTAAGATGCTGTACTAAACCAATTCTAAGTTTAAATTGGACCATGTTAATTTGAATTTTCGCTTTCGGGTACTGTCTAACCCAATTAACTACTTACTGACTGTTATAAACAGCAGCTTTCGCTAGGGTTAGTCAAGTTAAGTGATCTGATCAAGTTAGATTTTCTAAGCTTGACACTTAACCTGATTACTGTTTAATTGGTATTTAGTGTCTCAATTACTGCAGATGCACTGACTTAAAACATCTTGAATCAAGACATAGACCTAAGCATCTCAACCCATTCTAGGTTATCAATAAAAAATACCCTAAGGTGCTTGTGAGATGCTGGCTTCTAGATCTATAGGTGCATGCAATTCTAGGGTTAGGGCCTAGGCTAAGTCCATTTTGCGAAAAAGCCCTAGTTTTGAAGGGGGTTAGTTTTTTTAAAAAAAGCTAAGTCGGAAAAATCATTTTAAATAAATAAAGAAAATAAAGAAATGATTTTACAGAAAATAAAACAGTTTTTGAAAAAATATAATTAGAGCAGTCCTATTCTACCAAGCATAACCCTAACTGCCTTCTTAGTAAGCTGAACTTAGACTCAGGTAGGGGTTTGGTGAATATATCAGCTAAGTTAGATTTTGAGTCTATATGCTTAAGGACTATCTCACCCCTGGCTACATGATCTCTTACGAAGTGGTGTTTAACTTCTATGTGTTTAATTCTAGAGTGTTGGATTGGGTTCTTAGTTAGATTAATTGAACTTATATTATCAATGTAGACTTGGGTTTGGGTGTAGTCAAGCTGGAAGTCTTTAAGAGTGTGCATCATCCATAAGAGTTGTACTACACACTCTCCTAAAACAACATACTCAGCTCCAGTTGTGGATAGAGCTACACAGAGTTGCTTTCTGCTACACCAACTTACTAGACTATTTCCTAAAAGTTGACAGCTTCCACTTGTACTCTTTCTATCTAGTTTACAACCAGCATAGTAATCCGAGTATCCTGACAGGTCAAAAGTTGAGGTCCTAGGATACTAAATCCCTACATTTAGCGTGCCCTTGATGTATCTAGGTATTCTTTTTAGGGCTGCTAAGTGTTGGATCGAGAGAAACGATAGAGGGGGGTGAATATCGTAAATCGTTCGGATTAGAGTTAGAGAAATTACGCAGCGGAAGAATTAAACACAAAACATGAACACAAGATCTTTTACTTGGTTTGGAGTCGCGGTCGGCTCCTACTCCAAGGCCCACGGTCGTTGACCGTTAACTGCGGGCAATTCTATATGTGTGCAAAATAGTTTACAGACAGATATGATAATTGTAGTACAGTAAACAAAACAAATAGCTCTTCGCTACCGACGTCCGGTGTAGATTGTATTTTCGGAGCAGAGGGACGTCGTCGGCGCTTGTATCTTGAGTCGGGAGGTTTCCGGAGCAGAGCGCGGGAGTAGAAGAGCGTGAGTGCGTTGGAAGAATTTGATTGTTGAGAAGCCTTGGCGTTGGGTGCTATATATAGCACTTTGGGGCGCCCTGGACGTCGGGGGCGCCCCCCACGTGTCAGCCGATCCGAGATTCTCTCGATCAGCCCTTATCCCTCTCGAATAGGGCTGAGGTTGACTCTGGGGGCGCCCTGGTTGACCCGATCTGCTGGCTTCTCGGCTGGATAAGTCTTATCCTCTTCGTTGGCTTGAGTGCGGGGCGCCCTGGGCACTGGGGGCGCCCGGGAGCACGGGGGTGCCCCGCCCAGTAAGCTCCCGAAGCACTTCTTTACTTAACTTGTTTTGTACTAGCCTTGGGGCGCCCGGGACACTGGGGGCGCCCTACTCAGCTACTTGCCTCTCTCCTTTGGGCATTCTGAGCTGCAGACACACGTTCCTTCGGTCCTGCATCCAGGGTTAGTCCAAAACAATATAAAACAATAAGGTATTAGGTTTATACAGCCTTAGCTGTCTTGGTTCTGATTTTGGGTCTCCGAAATGGAGCCCTAGGTCGAACCGACGCCTATTGTTCCCTCGACGGGGAACACGTCCTCACCTACTCCTCTCAGGAGAATTTACCTGATGTCAACCGACTCCTCCGGTTGTACTTTTGCCTAGCGATCCTTTGCCAGGTCTTGGATACCAAGCTGTCCTTCGCCCGGTGCCTAGCAGTCCTTCGCTAGGTCTTGGATACCAAGCTGTCCTTCACCCGGTGCCTAGCAGTCCTTCGCTAGGTCTTGGATACCAAGCTGTCCTTCGCCAGGTGCCTAGCAATCCTTCGCTAGGTCTTTGGATCCTGGCAGTCCTTCGCCAGGTGCCTAGCTGTCCTTCGCCAGGACTTAGGGTTTCAGTGCCTAGCAATCCTTTGCTAGGTGCCTAGCATTCCCTTGCTAGGACTTTAATCTGCACACTCAAGCAGCATGTTCGATAACAAATAAGACTTAACTTTTGAACCCTTTGCCATTTATCAAAACACATGTTCGACTTGGGTGCTTTCTGCACCAACAGTCTCCCCCTTTTTGATTTATGGCAACCCTGGTTCAAAAAGTTAAGTTAATCAGAACATATAAAACGAAATTTTGTTTCCTCCCCCTGGAAGGAATCTCCCCCTAGATTTTTCAAAAGTTCGTGGGGTTTTGAAAATAAATTCTAAGTCTAAAGATGGATTTAATTTTTCTTAAAACAATTTTCAACAGAAACTTTAATGACATATTTTCCAAAATAATTTTGATTGTGCACTTTGGAAAATTTATTCTTATAGGAAAATTTTGAAAACTTAAGTTAAATGCTTAGGAAAATTTTGAAAACTTATGTTAAAGTACTAAGAAGATTTTGAAAACTTAAGTTTTAAGTACTTAAAAGATTTTTGAAAACTTAAGTTTTGAGTACTTAAGAGATTTTTGAAAACTTAAGTTTTAAGTACTTAGGAAAATTTTGAAAACTTAAGTTAAAAATATTTAAAAAGCAGCTTAAGTTAAAAAACTTTGAATAAAAGCTTAGTACTTTTTGAAAATGTATTAAGTATTTTTGAAAAACAGTACTTTTTGAAAATGTATTAAGTACTTTTGAAAAACAGATAGATTAAGTACTTTTTGAAAAACAGTACTTTTTGAAAATATATTAAGTACTTTTGAAAAACAGATAGATTAAGTACTTTTTGAATAAAGGATAAAGTTTTGAATTTTTGAAAAAAATTTTAAAGCCTTCTCTCCTTTCCTACCTCTCCCCCTTTGCCATATATCAAAAATGAAGAAATGTAGCAAAAAAGTTGCATAATAGCAGAAAAAAATAAGCTGCATAATTTGTTGTACTGAACCAATACAGGATATGAACTAAACCAAATCAATTTCAATTATCTCATTTAGGGTCCTGTCTAACCCAATTAGCTACTTACTAACTGTTATAAACAGTAGTTTTCGCTAGGGTTAGTCAAGATAAGTGTTCTATTCAAGTTAGAGTTTCTAAACTTGACACTTTACTTGATTACTGTATAAGTTGTATTTAGTGCCCCAATTACTGCAGATGCACTGATCTACATCTTGAATTAAGGCAAAGACCTAAGCATCTCAACCCATTCTAGGTTATCAATCAAGAGTACCCTAAGGTGCTTGTGAGATGCTGGCTTCTAAATATATAGGTGCATGCAGTTCTAGGGTTAGGGCCTAGGCTAAGTCCATTTGCGAAAAAGACCCTAGTTTTGAAGGGGGTAGTTTTACAATAAAACTAAGTTGAAAACTTTATTTATTTATTTTTTTTAACTTTTCAAAACTAAGTAAAAGCTGATTTTGAAAGCAGTTAAAAACTACTTTAGAAACTGATTTTAAAATGAGTAAAGCAGTAAGAAAAACCAAAAAGTAGAGTAAGCCTATTCTACCAAGCATAATCCTAATTGTCTTCTTAGTGAGCTGAACTCAGACTCAGGTAGGGGTTTAGTGAATATGTCAGCTAAGTTGGATTTAGAGTTTACATGCTTAAGGACTATTTCACCTCTTGCTACATGGTCTCTTACAAAGTGGTGTTTCACTTCTATGTGTTTAGTTCTGGAATGTTGGATTGGGTTCTTAGTTAGATTAATCAAGCTTATGTTGTCAATGAAAACCTGAGTTTGGGTATAGTTGAGCTGGAAGTCCTTAAGAGTGTGCATCATCCATAAAATTTGTACTACACACTCTCCTAAGGCAACATACTCAGCTTCAGTTATGGATAGAGCTACACAGTGTTATTTTCTGCTGCACCAACTTACTAGACTATTTCCTAACAGTTGGCAGCTTCCACTTGTGCTCTTTCTATCTAATTTACAACCAGCGTAGTCCGAATCCGAGTATCCTGACAAGTCGAAGGTTGAGGTCCTAGGATATCAAATCCCTACATTTAGGGTGCCCTTAACATATCTTAGTATTCTTTTTAGGGATGCTAAGTGCGTCTCCTTAGCACAGGTTTGGTATCTAGCACACATTCCTACAGCAAAAAGGATATCAAGTCTACTTGCTGTAAGGTATAGTAGACTTCCTATCATACTTCTATAGAGTTTAGGGTCTACTGGTTTACCATCAGGGTCACTATCTATTTTTACATTTGTGGTCATGGGAGTACTTATGCTTTTAGAGTTATCCATTTTAAATTTCTTTATTAACTCTTTAGCATATTTGGATTGATGGACATAGTTTCCATCCCTAGTTTGTTTGATTTGTAACCCTAGGAAAAAGTTGAGCTCACCAACTAGACTCATTTCAAACTCATTTTCCATTATTTTTACGAATTCTTTTAAAAAATTAGAGTTGGTGGAACCAAAAATTATGTCATCGACGTAGATTTGGGCAACAAAGATTTCTTTTCCTAAGGTTTTAATGAATAGGGTTGAGTCAATTTGTCCTTGTTTAAATTCTTTAGAAATTAAGTAAGTTGATAAGCGTTCATACCAGGCCCTAGGAGTTTGTTTTAGTCCATAAAGTGCTTTGGTAAGTTTGTAAACATGGTCAGGTCTTTCTAAGTCTTCAAAACCAGGGGGTTGTCCTACATAGACTTTTTCCTTAATGAATCCATTTAGAAAGGCTGATTTTACATCCATTTGGTATAGTTTGAATCCTTTATGGGATGCAAAGACTAATAACATCCTAATGGACTCAAGTCTAGCTACTGGGGCATAGGTTTCGTCATAATCTAACCCTTCTACTTGACTGAATCCTTTCGCTACTAAGCGGGCTTTATTTCTGACTATTTCTCCTTGATCATTTAACTTATTCCTAAAAACCCACTTAGTGTCAATGACGGATTTGCCCTCAGGTTTAGGTACTAATTCCCAGACTTGGTTTCTTTCGAATTGGGCTAATTCTTCTTGCATAGCTATGATCCAATCAGGATCAGGTAGGGCTTCCTCTATAGTCTTAGGTTCAATTTTTGAAATCATGGCTATTTGACTAAGGTTTCTATAGGAAGACCTAGTTCTGACTCCTAATGTTGGATCACCCACAATTTGATCAGTTGGGTGACTAAGTCTGGGTTTCTTGGTTTTTCTTGAACTTGGTTCAGCCTCAGGTCCGGCTGGTCAATTTGGTTCACTATTTGGTTCAATGTTTGGTTCAATATTTGGTTCAATTGACTCAGACGTTGGTTCAATAGTTAGTTCATTCAATGGTTCAATTAAAGGTTCAACAGTTTGTTCATTATCTTCTTGATCAGCATTTGATGAAGTTAGGTCTGGATTATCAAATGTTGAGTTGATTTCTTCATCAAATATTAAGTTTGTTGTTTCTTCAATTTTCTTAGTTTGTTTGTTGTAAACCCTATAGGCTCTACTTGAGGTTGAATATCCTAGGAAGATGCCTGGGGTTGACTTAGATTGGAATTTTCCTAGATAGTCTTTGGTGTTTAGAATATGGACTTTGCATTCAAAGACTCTTAGGTAGTGTAGATTTGGAAGTCTACGGTAGTATAATTCATAGGGTGTTTTGTTGTGTCGCTTGTTAATCAGGACCCTATTTTGGATGTAGCAAACTGTACTAATTGCTTCTGCCCAATATTGGTTAGCTAAATTGAATTCATTGAGCATAGCCCTAGCGGCTTCCTGTAGGGTTCTATTTCTCCTTTCGACTATGCCATTTTGCTGGGGGGTTCTAGGACACGAAAATTCATGTATATACTCATTTACCTTACAGAAATCCTCGAACCGTTGATTTTCAAATTCTCCCCCGTGGTCACTCCTAAGTTTTTTGATCTTAGTATCGTTTTGATTTTCAATTAACTTACAGAATTCATTAAATAGATTTAGGGTTTCATCTTTGGTCTTTAGAAACCTAACCCAGGTAAATCTAGAGTAATCATTAACTATTACTAAGCAGTATCGGTTCCCGCTTAGTGATTTGGCTCCATGTGAATCAAATAGGTCAAGGTGCAGGATCTCAAGTGTGGTTTGAGTTAGATCAGATTGGATTAATTTATGATTAGACCTTATTTGTTTGCCTTGATTACATGATTCACATATTAAGTTTTCATGATTTTTAATTTTGGGGATACCTTTAATTAAGCCAAGTTGAGTAATTTTTGAAATAATTCTCAGATTAGTGTGACCTAGTCTCCTATGCCAGAGGTTTGATTGTTCTAACTGAGTTAACATACATTTAGGTACTAGGGGTAGGTTTATAGTGTAAACATTATTTTTCCTAGTGCCCTTAAGCATGATTTCCGAGTCTTGCAGGTTTCTAATCAGGCAGTTAGAATTGTTGAAGGTAACTATATAACCAGAATCACACAACTGACTTATGCTAAGCAAGTTAAAATTGAAATTTTCAACCAAAAGCACTTTCTTAATGACAAAGTCAGATATAAGTTCAATATTACCTGACCCAATTACCTTGAGTGTAGCATTGTTGCCAAATGCCACTGAGCCTAAGTTCTTGAACTTGAGTTTGGTGAATTTCAATTTATCTCCAGTCATGTGTCTGGAGCAACCGCTATCCAACATCCATTGGTCCAAATCTTTATGTTCCTACACATAAAGAATTTTGTTGATTTGGATCCAATTAGAATCAGGAATAGCCTAAATTGATTTTCACAGCATAGTCTGTCTCACCCAAATCTAGGGTTATCAATCACGTTAGCCTTACAGGTTTTGTGAGACAGATTTTGGTAAATAGAATTATTTTGAAAAAATTATGATTTATTTTGAAAAACTTAATTTTCAAAATAAGGATTCTTCTTCCTCGTCTTCTTCCTCGTCTTCTTTGTTTCCTTCAAGTTGGGGCATTCGGTCTTGTAGTGGCCCTTCTTCTTGCACTCGTAACAGGTCACGTTGGGCTTGTTCTTTTCATTTGAGGGTTCAGCTGGTTCATCCTTTCTTCGGCTGGCTTTTCTTCTGTTGGTTTGGTTCTTCAATTCCTTGTAGTAGTCCTGGGCCAGTCGGACCAGCTTAGGTCGATCTCCTTCTTCGTCTTCTGAGTCTGAGTCTGAATCAGACTCGGGTGCAGGTTGAGGCTTCTTCTTGGTTGTCCTTCCAGTTTTACCTGCAACAAAGGTAATACCTTTCTTTGCCAGATTGCAGTTAGTCTGTTCATGTAATTCGAGTTCAGAAAACAGTTCGTCTAATTTAATTTTTGACAAGTCCCTTGAAACCTTGTATGCATCTACCATAGATGCCCACAAGGTGTTTCTCGGGAAAGCATTTAAAGCTTACCTTATTAGGTCACGGTTTTCTACCTTGTGACTGATGGTGTGTAGTCCGTTCATTAGTTCCTGAATTCGGGCGTGGAGTTGAGCTGCTGTTCGTTGTCGTTCATCTTGATCGTGTACAGCTTGTTTAGAAGGAGATCTCTCTTGCTGATTCGAGTGTCTGAAGTTCCTTCGTGCAGCTCGATCAGTTTCCCCCACAACTCCTTGGCACTGTTGAATGGACCCACCCGGTTCAGCTCCTCTTTTGTTAAGCCGCATTGGAGGGTCTGGGTCGCCTTTGCATCAACCTCAATCTTCCATTTCAGAGCGGTGTCCCACTCTGTGTAGGTTTGAGGTACTCCTTCAACGTTCTTTGGAATCTCCAGTCCGGACTGGATGATTATCCACATGTCCACCTGAGTTTTCAGGTGGACCTCCATTCTGCTCTTCCAGTAGGAGAAGTCCTCCCCACTGAAGAGAGGTGGTCTTGCGTTGCTGAAGCCTTCTTGCATGGCCATTTTATTTGAAAAGTAAACTAAAGGAAAGAAAATATCCCAAGACTTGGTCTTGGATTAGTAGTGCGGGATAAAGAGAAATAATTATCGAGGGGTGTTGCACCAACCTCGATTAATGAGAAAATTTCGAAAAAGTAAAACAAAAGTAATTAAAAAAAATCCGAAAAAAATTCTCAAACTGGTGGTTGCACCAAATTTGAGCTTCCCCGCTCTGATACCACTTGTTGGATCGAGAGAAACGATAGAGGGGGGGTGAAAATCGTAAATCGTTCGGATTAGAGTTAGAGAAATTACGCAGCGGAAGAATTAAACACAAAACGTGAACACAAGATCTTTTACTTGGTTCGGAGTCGCGGTCGGCTCCTACTCCAAGGCCCACGGTCGTTGACCGTTTACTGCGGGCAATTCTATATGTGCGCAAAACAGTTTACAGACAGATATGATAATTGTAGTACAGTAAACAAAACAAATAGCTCTTCGTTACCGACGTCCGATGTAGATTGTATTTTCGGAGCAGAGGGACGTCATCGGCGCTTGTATCTCGAGTCGGGAGGTTTCTGGAGCAGAGCGCGGGAGTAGAAGAGCGTGAGTGCGTTGGAAGAATTTGATTGTTGAGAAGCCTTGGCGTTGGGTGCTATTTATAGCACTTTGGGGCGCCCTGGACGTCGGGGGGGGGGGGGGCCTGGGGCGCCCTGGACGTCGGGCCCCCCCCCCACGTGTCAGCCGATCCGAGATTCTCTCGGTCAGCCCTTATCCCTCTCGAATAGGGCTGAGGTTGACTCTGGGGGCGCCCTGGTTGACCTGATCTGCTGGCTTCTCGGCTGGATAAGTCTTATCCTCTTCGTTGGCTTGAGTGCGGGGCGCCCTGGGCACTGGGGGCACCCGGGAGCACGGGGGTGCCCGGGAGCACGGGGGTGCCCGGGAGCACGGGGGTGCCCGGGAGCACGAGGGCGCCCCACCCAGTAAGCTCCCAAAGCACTTCTTTGCTTAACTTGTTTTGTACTGGCCTTGGGGGCGCCCGGGACACTGGGAGCGCCCTGCTCAGCTACTTGCCTCTCTCCTTTGGGCATTTTGAGCTACAGACACACGTTCCTTCAGTCCTGCATCCAGGGTTAGTCCAAAACAATATAAAACAATAAGGTATTAGGTTTATACAGCCTTAGTTGTCTTGGTTCTGACTTTGGGTCTCCGAAATGGAGCCCTAGGTCGAACCGACGCCTACTGTTCCCTCGACGGGGAACGCGTCCTCACCTATTCCTCTCAGGAGAATTTACCTGATGCCAACCGACTCCTCCGGTTGGACTTTTGCCTAGCGGTCCTTCGCCAGGTCTTGGATACCAAGTTGTCCTTCGCCCGGTGCCTAGCAGTCCTTCGCTAGGTCTTGGATACCAAGCTGTCCTTCGCCCGGTGCCTAGCAGTCCTTCGCTAGGTCTTGGATACCAAGCTGTCCTTCGCCAGGTGCCTAGCAGTCCTTTGCTAGGTCTTTGGATCCTGGCAGTCCTTCGCCAGGTGCCCAGCTGTCCTTCGCCAGGACTTAGGGTTTTAGTGCCTAACAATCCTTTGCTAGGTGCCTAGCATTCCCTTGCTAGGACTTCAATCTGCACACTCAAGCAGCATGTTAGATAACAAATAAGACTTAACTTTTGAACCCTTTGCCATTTATCAAAATACAGGTTCGACTTGGGTGCTTTCTGCACCAACACTAAGTGCATTTCCTTAGCACAGGTTTGGTATCTGGCATACATTCCTACAGCAAAAAGGATATCAGGTCTGCTGGCTGTAAGGTAAAGTAGACTACCAATCATACTTCTATATAGTTTAAGGTCTATGGGTTTACCATCAGGGTCACTATCTATTTTTATATTTGTGGCCATAGGGGTACTTATGCTTTTGGAGTTATCCATTTTGAATTTCTTTATTAACTCCTTAGCATATTTGGATTGATGGACATAATTTCCATCCCTAGTTTGCTTAATTTGTAATCCTAAAAAGAAGTTGAGCTCACCAACTAAGCTCATTTCGAATTCGTTTTCCATTATTTTTACAAATTCTTTTAAGAAATTTGAGTTGGTGGATCCAAAAATTATATCGTCAACGTAGATTTACCCAATAAAGATGTCATTTTATAAGGTCTTAATGAAAAGAGTTGAGTCAATTTGTCCTTGTTTAAATTCCTTAGAAATGAGGTAGGTTGATAGACGTTCATACCATGCCCTAGGTGCTTGTTTTAGTCCATACAATGCCTTATTGAGTCTGTAAACATGGTCAGACTTTTCTAAGTCCTCAAAACCGGGGGGTTGTCCTACATAGACTTCTTCTCTAATAAATCCATTTAGAAAAGCTGACTTTACATCCATTTGGTAGAGTTTAAATCCTTTATGGGCTGCAAAGGCTAGCAACATTCTAATGGACTCAAGTCTGGCCACTGGGGCATATGTTTCATCATAGTCTAACCCTTCGACTTGACTGAACCCTTTAGCTACTAAGCGGGCTTTATTTCTAACTATTTCCCTCGGTCATTTAGCTTATTCCTAAAAACTCACTTAGTGTCAATAATGGATTTGCCCTCAGGTTTAGGTACTAGTTCCCAGACTTGGTTCCTTTCAAATTGGGCTAACTCCTCTTGCATTGCTATGATCCAATCAGGATCAGGTAAGGCTTCCTCTATAGTCTTAGGTTCAATTTTTGAAATTAGTGCAATCTGACTAAGATTTCTATAAGAAGACCTAGTTCTGACTCCTAAGGTTAGATCACCCACAATTTGATCAGTTGAGTGACTGAGTCTGGGTTTCTTGGTTTTTCTAGAACTTGGTTCAACCTCAGGTCCGGTTGGACGGTTTGGTTCAGTATTTGGTTCAACTACTTGGGTTGGTTCAATTATTGGTCAATTGACTCAGTAGTTAGTTCATTTAGGGGTTCAATTAGTGGTTCAATAATTTGTTCATTATCTTCGTGACCACTATTTGATGGATTTAAATCTGGGTTATTAGATTTTGAATTAGTTTTCTCATCAAATATTAGATTTGTTGTTTCTTCAATTTTGTTAGTTTGTTTATTGTAGACCCTATAGGCCCTGCTTGTTGTCGAATATCCTAAGAAGGCCCCTGGGGTTGACTTAGATTGGAATTTACCTAGATAGTCCTTGGTGTTTAGGATATGGACTTTGCACCCAAAGACCCTTAGGTAATGTAGGTTTGGAAGTCTATGATAGTATAATTCATAGGGAGTTTTATTATGTCGTTTGTTAATTAGGACCCTATTTTGGATATAGTAAACCGTGCTAATTGCTTCTGCCCAAAATTGGTTAGCTAGGTTGAATTCATTGAGCATAGTCCTAGCGGCTTCCTGTAGGGTTCTATTTTTCCGTTCTACTATCCCATTTTGCTGGGGGGTTCTAGGACACGAAAATTCATGTTTATACCCGTTTATTCTACAAAATTCCTCGAACCGTTGATTCTCAAACTCTCCCCCATGATTACTCCTAAGTCTTTTGATTTTGGCATCGTTTTGATTTTCAATTAACTTACAAAAATCAATAAATTGGTTTAGAGTTTCATCTTTAGTTTTTAGGAACCTAACCCAAGTAAACCTAGACTAATCATCAATAATTACTAAGCAGTACCGGTTTCCGCTTAGTGACTTGGCTCCATGTGAATCAAATAGGTCAAGGTGCAGGAGCTCAAGTGTGGTTTGAGTTAGGTCTGATTGAATTTGTTTGTGATTAGACCTGGTTTGTTTACCTTGGTTGCATGATTCACATATTATGTTTTCATGGTTCTTAATTTTAGGTATTCCTTTAATTAGGCCAAGTTGGGTGATTTTTGAAATTAATCTCAGATTAGTGTAACCTAATCTCCTATGCCAGATGTTTGATTCTTCTAACTGAGTTAAGAGACATTTAGGTACTAGGGGTAGGTTTATAGTGTAAACATTATTTTTCCTAGTGCCCTTAAGCATGATTTCTGAGTCTTGCAAGTTTCTAATCAGGCAGTTAGAGTTGGTAAATGTATCTACATAGCCAGTATCACACAATTGACTTATACTAAACAAGTTAAATTTAAAGTTTTCAATCAAAAGTACCTTTTTAATGACAAAATCAGATTTGAGTTCAATGTTACCTGATCCAATGACTTTGAGTGTAGCATTGTTGCCAAATGCTACTGAGCCTAGGTTTTTGAACTTGAGTTTGGTAAATTTCAATTTGTCCCGAGTCATCACCACAAGAAAATTATGATTTCACAACACTTGAAAGACAACATTTTTTTAAAAAAGCGTTGTCTTTTTTTTTAACAACGCTTTTAGTGAAAATCGTTGTCTATGTTTTTTTATTTCGTTATTAAAGACAACGCTTTCAAATACGCGTTATCTATTGGACCTTTTTTTAGATCAAAGACAACGCTTTTTAAAAAGCGTTGTGTTTGAGTATTTTTTTAGTATCTATAATAATAAAACATTAGCAAGTTTTGTCTATGTAAAATACAGTGTAAAAAAAATTATAAATTAAAATTATAAATAATAATTAATAAATAAATAAAAACATATATATATACATACAAATATATATATACACATATATAAAAATACTATAAATATGAGTTAAAATTAGAAATAACTTTATGAAAAATTTGAGAATAATTTTTTTGAATTTTAAAAATATTTGCAGGGATAATTTTGAATTATTTAAGAAACAAATTAGATTTAAATTATCTAATTTAAAAATTAAATAAGTTTTAAATTAGAATTTAAAAATTATATAATTTTTAAATTAGATTTTAAAATGTTGTTTTTAACTCCTCCTCCCGTATAAAATTAGAGTCCCCGTGCCCTAAACCTCATCGCGCCGATCGACCTGACTCCTCCTCCCCGATCTCTTAACTCGCGCATTGCCGTGGACGTCGATGCCGTCGGTCCACACCCCCCCTCTTTGAGCCGGTGATCCTTTTCTCCAGCGATATCTCCTCCTCCTCCTTCCCTGCGGTTCGCTAATCGCCGTAGATCACCGCCCATCGTCGACCCCTTTCTTTAGCAAGCTCACCAGGTAATCCTCTGTTTTTTGTTATGAGTTCTTGCTGCAACCTCCTATGTTTTGGATTTTTGCATGTTGATAATGATTCAGTTTTCCATATTGCTGCAACCTCCTGTGTTCGGATTTTTGTATATTGTCGCGACCTACTGTTCTGAGTTCTTACGAGGAATCCTGTTGGGAGTTCTTGCCGAAATCATTTTGCCGCAACCTACTGTTTGTGAGCTTTTGCGGGAATGAATTGGTTTTGCGGGAACTTTCTGTTTAACATTGGGTTGCCGTAACAATGAAAGTAATCGTTCCGTCATCGTTTCATCATCTATCTAATAGTAAGTAGAATGGGAACTATGTCTAAAGGTTGCTGTTACTGTTTCTTTAGGGGTCGACCAGTGCACATTGTTGGGGCTAGGAGAGGGGTAAGGTAAGGTCGAGGTCACATTTCTTCTTTCTTAGTGAAATAGTCGAATGGAGACTAATAATAGATAAGGTCTTTCTCCTCGCCTACGTTGGCAGAGAGTCTTCCAAAGACTGACGGAAGGGGCTTTGCTACACTATAAGGTTTCCTTGATCATCTTCGATGACCTCACTAAAGAAAGATGTATAGCAATACACCTGTTCGCAAAGGGAGGTAGGTGTTTCGACTATACCGCTGTTCGTCGGCTTTGTCGGTCGCGCTTTATTTGAAAGAAGCGGCACATCGTCGTTACAAGTTGAGTATGGGGGTTTTCCCAATCGAATGGGGAGGGCTATTTAGAGTCTTGGGTATCCCCATCATTGCGTGCATGGCCAGACATAGATTGAAAGACATCGAACTATTCTCTCAGAAGTTGTATTCAAGCATCTTTTATATAGTAGTTATAAAGTTGAACATTTGTTCATTAGATTATAATGAATAATGATAAGTCCTCTCTTGAATTGCCAAATATTCCTATACCACACTAATCAAAATCAAACTTTTGAAAGAAGACTTGTTCGCGGCTTATAGTTCTATCCTACTTTTCTTTTTTTGGTAATGATTTATGTTTAAAATTGTTTTAAAATTGGTTTGCATATTGTTGGATAATCATATAGCCATTGTTGGATAATCATATTGTTGGATAATAATATTCCATTGTTGGATAATCATATTGTTTGGTTATTGTTGGATAATCATATTTAATACTTGTGTTTGTGTTAATATTTTGTTATATTATTTACAACTATTTTGAAGGTATTAGCTGATTGTTGGTTGATTAGTTATAACAAGAATGGATAAAGATTGGATGTCAAAGGATAGACTATTACGTGAATACGAGAATGGAGTAGAGTCTTTCTTACAATTTGCAATGGAAAACACTGACAATCTGAATGCAATACCTTGCCCATGTGCAAAATGTGGTAATCTAAAGAAGAAAAATATACAAACTATAAGGACACATATGTATTGTAATGGTATAGATTTGACATATCAGACATGGATATGGCATGGCGAAAGATCAACGATAGGGACCTCACATATTGAAAGTGATCAAGTACGGCCAAATGAACAAAAATATGTTCATGAGGAACCAATAAATATGGTACATGCTGCATATGATAGTTATGTTGCATATTTATGAATCCACACAAGATCCCACATATGGCAAAAACTACACACGACAAAATAGGTAAGCTTGAAAGGTTGAACCAAAAGGCAAGTGTTTTAGCAGATAGGCTAACTGGTGCTATGTAATATCGGGTAAGTAAGAAATAAAACATCACTTTTAATTGCTTTCTTTCGCTTATTTATTGAGTTATATGCACTAATTGTATGTCTATGCCTAGTTTCCACTGGATTCTCACTGTCATTGAACCTTACAAGGATGTTATTTATTTGTTGGATTCCCTAAGTCACCGCATTCGCGATGAAGATTGGAAATATATAGTGGAAATGTGAGTTCATATATGCTCTTTTTTAGTAAACCTTTATTTTACTAAATAAAAAACTCATATATCAAATATTATTAACTTATGAAGGGCCTTAAGATTGTTTAATTCAAATAAGGGAAGGAAAGATCGAAAAAACGCTAAGTGGGAAGTACTAAAGGTACGTGTAATTTTGTTTAACATGTATTTTAATGTGTATATTTGTCATCAACAATTTGGCTCTAATTATCATAGGCTCCTCAACAACAAGATGCAAAACAATACGGTTATTATGTGATGAGATTTATGAGACAAATTATTGAAGAGATTGAAACTATCGAGAGATATTAACTACGATCAATAGTAATATTATTTTGCATTAACTCAAATTATTTGAAATAAACTATTTAAAATTTACAAAGTGAGTTTTGATTATTTTTTCTATTAACGTAATTTGTGTGTGTTCATAGTTCAAAAAGCAGAGTATTTTTGAGAAGAAATTGATGAGGTGTGGTCCGAGTTGGCGGAATGTATACAAGATCATATTTATGAGTAAGTATGTAATGATGGTTGTCATAATTCTATTTAGATTTAAGTTTATGGAATGATGACCATCATTTGCACATTCATTTAAAGCAAACATATGAATTGTGAAATGTATGTTGTTACATGTTTCATTTTGAGATTCATGTTTCATAAATCGCTTTTCTGTTTTATTAGTTACAAGTTTATGCTTGCTATAGGGCTGATTTTTTTTTCCTTGCTTAGATGATGTTCATCCAATATTGAAGAAGCCATCAGCAAAGTTCACCACGGATCGAAAAGTAAGTACCTTTGACAACTATTTCACCACGGATCCAACATTTAACTTACTTATGGATTTTATCGATGTCGTTTATCTCATTCACACAGAATCTCTAACACGAATTTTTATTTTGATGCAGTGTTAAATCATAGTTAAAGAGCTTGAGAAGTTGAGGCCAAAGAAAAGTGTCATAGCTACCGGTGAAGGATGTTTTGATGATGATCTTGTTAAACTTAATATGGATATAAAGTTAATTTGAGGATTGTGCGACCATATATATTTTTTGTTTGGATAATATGAAGTTGTATCTTTTGTTAAATAGTTATATTTTAAAAAGGATTGTGGATGCTTTTATTTTTTGTTTGTGGATATTCATATTTACTGTTTATGGATATTTTTTGTATGTTTTGGTAAAATATTTATGTTTTAAAAAACAAATACTTTTTATCTATTTAAAAAACGTGTTATTTGTTAAAAAAGACAACGTTTTTTAAACATTGTAAAAACTTTGACCTTGTAGTAAATGACAACGCTTTTTAAGCGTTGTAAAAGCTTTGTCCTGGAAAAAAATGACAACGCTTTATAAATGTTGCAAAAGTGTGGTTTTTGTAAAAATCAACAACGTTGTTTAAGTGTTGCAAAAATGTTGTCTTTATAAAAAACAACAACGCTTTTTAAATATTACAAAAGCGTTGTCTTTGCACAAATTGACAACGCTTTTTAAGTGTTGTCTTTGAACATACTTTTAACAACAGTGCTTTTAACAACACTTTTTAAGTCACATAGACAACGCGTAAAAGCGTTGTTGTTTAGCTTTTTTCTTGTAGTGCATGTGTCTGGAGCACCCGCTATCCAACATCCATTGGTCCAAATCATTATGTTCCTACACATAAAGAGTTTGTTGATTTGGATCCAATTAGAATCAAGGATAGCCTAAATTGATTTTCACAACCTAGTCTGTCTCACCCAATTTAGAGTTATCAATCATGTTAACCTTATGAGTTTTTGTGAGACAGGTTTTAATAGAAATAAAGATTTTATTTTGAAAAACTATGATTAGTTTTGAAAAACCAATTAATTATGTTTTAAAATTTATTTTTGAAAACAATGGTTGAATCTAAGATTAATGGAAATCTGTGTTAGATTCAAATCTGACAATAGTAAAGTGAATTTGGTTTTCAATAATCGGCTTCCAGGTCTTGGCGAGACACTAGACCTTCTTTGGTCGTAGCCTTATTGGATCATCAACCCTTTCCTTGACAAAGCCTTTTATTGAAAATCCATTTTCAAGTTACTCCTTGAAAGATTTTGTTCTAACTAGTTTGGGTCTTGGATCGGTAGTTTCGGCTAGTTCCGCCAAAATGGCTTCCCTAACATACTATCATCTCACCTCCACCCAATACTATGTTGTTCAAATTTCAATTAATCGGTTTAGTCCTTAATCTAACCAGTCCTAGGTCTAAGCATGGTAAATTGCAGTAAATAAATAAACAAGCAAGCATGCAATTTTACAATAAGAAAAAGAATTTATTTAACTATAAAAATGATTTTTAAGTTGGCTCCCTCTGGACTAAAGCCACGGTAATGATTAGGCAAGATATGAATCTTGTCCTTGGGGATCCAATACTGGTTTGGTCCAGCTTGGTTGCTCAGGCAAAGTTTGGGTACATATGCATGAACTTTGGGTCTAGACTGATTCAGTACAGCATAATATGACCTTTGTCTAGCCTTGGTTCGATACCCTAACCCGGATCGATTTAGACCGGACTTCTATTTTCCAAGGATCATATCAAGACCCTTGGAACCCAAAGTGAATCGTTCCAAAGCTGCTCTAAGGTCCTTGACTTGAGTTTTCAAGGAGGAGTTCTCTTTCTCAAACTTTTCAACTTGAGTAGAGGTTCCTTCTTGAACCTTCTCAGTCAAAGATATAGAGTCAGCGTCCTCTTTCAGGAGTTTTACTTCTTGTCGGAGAGACTCGACTCGAATTTTGGCTTTCGCCAAGTTACTAGATAGGTAAGCAATTAATTCTGCTAATTCAGCTTTTGAATAACCACTTACAGTTATTTTGCCGTCTTCCGAAATGGTGAGCTTTCCGTCGTCCGGTTCCGATTCTAATCCGGTGTCGATTTCTTCTGAAGCAGTCAGGGCGAGCAGGTTCGATTGTGGGGCCTCTTCTTCTTCTTCGGATGAAGACTCGCCCTATGTTGCTTGAAGAGCCTTCTTCCTTCTTGTCTTCTTGGCTTCTTTCAGATTAGGGCACTCCGACTTGTAATGTCCCTTCTTGTTGCATTCGTAGCACGTTACGTTGGATTTGGTCTTGGATGGTTTGGTTGGATCATCCTTCTTTCGACTGGCTTTTCTTTTGTTGGTCTGATTCTTCAATTCCTTGTAGTAGTCCCGGGCTAGCCGCACCAGCTTGGGTCGATCCCCTTCGTTGTCTTCTGAGTCTGAGTCTAAGTCAGACTCGGGTGCAGGTTGAGGCTTCTTCTTGGCCACCTTTCCTGTTTTGCCTGCAACAAAAGCAATGTCTTTCTTGGCTAAGGTGCAGTTAGTCTGCTCATGTAATTCAAGTTCAGAAAATAACTTGTCTAATTTGATTTTGGAAAGATCCCTTGAAACTTTGTACGCATCTACCATAAATGCCCACAAAGTATTTCTCGGGAAGGCGTTTAGGGTATACCAGATCAGGTCACGGTTTTCTATCTTGTGACCGATTGTATGTAGATCGTTCATCAACTCCTGGATTCTAGCACGGAGCTGGGCTGCTGACTCGCCGTCGTTCATTTTGATTGTGTATAACTTGTTCAGCAGTAGGTCCCTCTTGCTGATTCGGGTGTCGTAGATTCCTTCGTGCAATTCGATCAACTTACCCCAGAGTTTCTTTGCACTGTTGAATGGTCCCACTCAGTTCAGCTCTTCTTTGGTTAGACCGCATTGGAGTGTCTGGGTTGCTTTAGCATCAGTCTCAATTTTCTTTTTCAGCGAGGCATCCCATTCTGTATAAGGCTGTGCCACCCCTTAACATTTTTCGGGATTTCCAGACCAGATTGGATTATGATCCATATGTCCACCTGAGTTTTCAGGTAGACTTCCATCCGACTCTTCCTGTAGGAGAAGTCCTCCCCACTGAAGAGTGGTGGTTTGGCTGTACCGAAACCCTCTTGCATGGCCATTTAGAATTTCTGAAGTAATAACAAAAAAAACTGTCCCAAGACTTGGTCTTGGATTAGTAGTGCGGGAATAAAATAGTTAAAACGAAACGATCGAGTGGTGTTGCACCAACCTCGATTAACGATAAAGATTCGATCGAAAAAGAAATTAAAAATTTCGTAAAAAACCGAAAAACTCCCAAATTGGTGGTTGCACCAAATCTGAGCTACCCCGCTCTGATACCACTTATTGGATCGAGAGAAACGATAGAGGGGGGGTGAATATCGTTAAAACTTTTTCTTCAGATTAAGGAAAGAGTAAATGCAGCGGAAAACAAAATAATCACACAAAGAACACAAGTCTTTTACTTGGTTCGGAGTCGCGGTCGGCTCCTACTCCAAGGCTCATGGTCCTTGACCGTTTACTGCGGGCAATTCTATAATCGCGCAAAGGTTTACAGATTTTGGTACAAGAATATTGCAGTAAATAAAAGAGTTACACTTTTCATTATCGACGCCCGATGTGGATCGTACTTCGGAGCAGAGGGTCGGCGGCGGCGATGGAATCTCGAGATCGGAGTTTGCGGGAGCAGAGCGCTTGAACGAAAAGCTTGGAGGCGTTAGAAAGTTGTGTTTTGGAAGCCTTGGGGTCGAGCCCCTTTTATAGTGCTCCTGGGGGCGCCTGATTCGCTGGGGGCACCTGACATGTGCCTTCAGATCGGAGAACCTTCATCTGCAGCTCGGTCAACGCTTATCCCCTTTGAATCGGCCTTTGGAGCTGACTGGGGCGCCCGGGACCTCCTGGGTGCCTAGCTTGACTTGGTCCGCTGGCTTCGTGGCTGATTTTGCTTCGATTACTCTTTGGCTTTGACCTTGGGCGCCCGGGACCTCCCGGGCGCCTAGCCCAGTGTGATTTCGAAGCGTTCTTGCTTCTTTGCTTGTTTGGCTTTGACCTTGGGCGCCCGGGACCTCCCGGGCACCTAGCCCAGCTTCTTACCCCCTTCCTTTGGGGCATTCTGAGCTGCAGACACACACTCCTTCGGTCCTGCAACCAAGGTTAGTTCCAAAACAACCAAAGTAAGAATATTAGTCAATATTTACAGCCGTAGCTGTCTTGGTTCTGACTTCGGGTCTCCCAAATGAAATCCTAGGTCGAACTGACGCCTAATGTTCCCTCGACGGGGAACGCGTCCTCACCTACTCCTCTCAGGAGAGTTTACCTTTTACCAACCGGGTCCTCTGGTTGGACTTTTGCCCGATCCACCTGACCAGGTCTTCGTGCCCAACTTTCGGTCAGGTCTTCGGTGCCCAGCCCTTTGCCAGGACTTCGTGCCCAGTCCTCGACCAGGACTTCTTTGCTCGACTTCCGGTCAGGTCTTCTTGCCCAATCCTTGACCAGGACTTCTTTGCCCAGTCCTCGACCAGGACTTCTTTGCCCGACTTCCAGTCAGGTCTTCTTGCCCAGTCCTTGACCAGGACTTCTTTGCCCAGCTCTTTGCCAGGACTTCTTGCCCAGTCCTCGACCAGGACTTCTTTGCCTAGTATACTTAGGGCTTCTTTCCTGCACACTTAGTAAACACATTAGACACCAATAACATTTTAACTTCTGAACCCTTTGCCATTATCAAAACCCAGGTTTTACTTAGGTGCTGCCTGCACCAACAGAATACCCGTGAAATAAAAGAATATGAGCTACCAGTATCTACTAATAAGTCTGCAGACACTGAATACAGAGAGATAATACCGCGGAAGACTGATCTTTCAACCCTCTGTGCCTCCTCTCGGGTAATAGCGTAAACCCGCCCGCTCTCTGGTGGTGGAGGTAGAGGTGATACTGTTGTGGCTGCGGTGGTGGCAGAGACTGAGATACAGGTGCTCCAACAGAAGACTAAGACTGATACAGTGCAGGCTAATAATCTGGGTAATACTGAGGCAGGGGCACGTATCGCTACTGTGGGGATGACACAAAACTCTGTAATGCCGTTGGAGTACTGACATGCTCATATCCGGGCATGCAATAAATGATTGTTGGAGGGTTGTCTGAGGTGGACGGAAGAAATACTGAGTCTTTCACCCTCCTCTTTGAAGTCCCGTCTATGCTGAGTGTCCACTCTGAACCGTGACCCCGGTCCCCTCATTCTGTGCCTGCAATGAATAATCTCGACTCATGTGTCCCGAATGCTTGCAGTAGAAGCACACTGCATGCCCTACGAGACACTCTGACTTGGGATGCTCTTTGGATCCACACTGTGTACACTGGTGGTGTCCGTCTGTCTTCTTCTAATGCTGCTGAGATGACCAGGAGGAACCTCTTGTAGAACGTCCAGACTTCTGAGGCCGAGTAGATGCCCCAGAAGCGCTCTGAGATGACTAGCTCTGGTTGGCCCGCTTCTACCCTGCAGTCTGCGGTGGTTGAGTCTGAGCTGAACTCTGAGTTGACTCCTTCCCTTTCTTCTTCTCTCCATTCACCTGATGTTGTGCCATCTCGATCAGAAGGCCTTTCTTTAATGTCTCACAGTATGATGCCGTACTAAATCTGGCAATTCGAAGTCTGATGTACCCAGCTAGTCCCCGAGTAAAGTGAAGCATCCGTGATTTATCCTCGGTGACCAGTTCGAGGTAGAATTCAGCAAAACAGTTGAATTTTGCACTGTAGTCCATGATCGTACGACTCCCCTGCAGGAGAGTCAAGAACTCCTAACGCTGTGTAATTTGGTATGCTACTGGAATGTACTGGCTCTCAAAGGCCTCTCGGAAGACGGCCCAGGTGAGTTGCTGCTCTCCAATAACAGTGCATTGTGAGGCCCACCAGAAAACAACCTCATCTCGCAAGTGATAGGCATCCAGCTCTACCTTCTCCCACTCTGAACACGCCATGTAGTAGAAAGTACCCTCTAGTGTCTCGATCCAGGAGCGAGGAATCCGAGGGTCAGATCCTCCATGGAACAAAGTGAATTGTCCTTTTACCGACTCTGCGAGTGCTAGTATCTGTGCTCTGGCTCTGGCCCAGTCCGTCGGAACAGTAAGAGCTACCAGTGGAACTGCAGAAGGTTCCACGACAGAAGCTGTAGGCGGAGCCATGGAAAATCCCGGAGCAAGAGCCACTGGTGGGGTCGGGTAAACTGCCGGAGCAAGAGCAGTTGAGGGTGCCGCAAAAAATCCCGTGAAAGGTACTCATGAAGGCACTGAAGGGTAGACAACTGTAGGCACCGCCGAGGGTGTAGGTACTGTTGGCTACGTTGTAGGGAGTTTCGATGGTGGTACGACTGGGTACGGAACTGCAGGCACCGCTGGAGGTGTAGCAGTAGGTACCACTGATGGTCCAGCTGAGTATGCAGTGGCAGGTACCAATGTTGGTAATGTGGGGATGACTGGTGTGGTAGTCGTGGGTGGTATGGTCGGAACCACTGACAGCAGTGGAGATGGGGGCCTCGGAACACTCGGAAGAGTCTGTCCATGATCGACCGACCCCGTCTCCGTCGGTCTCTCGGGTGACCTAGTCATCGAAGACCTTGTAGTAGACTTACGTGGCCGTCCTCGACCACGTCTCGGTGCGAGAGCATGTCCATGCCTAGTCATACCTGTTACAATATTATCCATTAGTTACTAAAGGTACAAGTCAACTAACCTTACCAGAGTGGACAATTGTCGCCTGGAGATGTCCCGTCGCCGCCAAGTCCTAGAGTTTAAATCACGTCGCGAAAACGACTCCGAAGATTCAAAATGTACTCTGGTAGATCTCATCAAACCCGAGCTCCGACACCAACCGAATAGGTATCAGATTTAACTCTGACAAATCCAAAAAATATAAACAGGCATCTGAACCTTGGCTCTTATACCAAAATAAATTGGTATCAGATAAAATTCAAAAAATCAACAAGTCTCCAAGGTATCTCGCAACCTGGCTCTGATACCAAAAATAAATTGTCACACCCCGAGACCAATGGAGCCGCTGATCCAATATAAAATCGGACAACATCTTCCCTGTCCGGCGGATAATTTCCACATACACACAAACAACCACGCAGTATAATTGGCCTGAGGCCTCAAAACAGATATATATCATATGAAATAATACCATCACAATACGAACTACCATAAAAACTCACCTCAACTGCCTCGGGCAAGCGCGCTGAGGTGAGTTTATTGCATGGACTCAAAAATATAATACCGCATGAATAAATCAAATACAAGCCTATGGTATCGAAATGAATACAAAATAAAGGCTATGCTATAAAAAGAAACAAAATAAGCGGAAGCACCCATCCAAATGGAGTCGTGGGGACCCGGGACCGGCAACTGAGCTCCTCCGGCGAGCTATCAACCTGAAAACAAAAGCATTGTAATGGGTGGTGAGTCCAAGTGGACTCTGCGGATATATAAAATGATATGCATGGTAGAAAAATAGATAAGTAAGCTATACAGAAATAACAGGATACAATCTCAGTAATAATATCAGAAATATGCATAACTGAAATAACAAAGGATTGTGTTGGGGCAATCAATGGTCCGAAGTGACCATGTGTTTTGATGTTTGGGCAAAGGGTTTAAGTTAGGTTTACCTTTGTGTTTTGATATGTGTATTGAAGTGTTCAAGTTTATAGGTACACATAGACTTGGTTGATGTCTTCAGGTGAAGGGTGGCATGGAGGCAAGCCGTAGGCTTGTGTGTCCACCTGAGGGACCATAGTATAGTAGGGATGATGAGCCGAGGGATACGGACTTCGAGGCGTACGTGAAGGATGACATGGAGGCAAGCTGGAGGCTTGTGTGCGCATCTAAGGGACGAGGGCCGAAGACGAAAAGGGCGTGAAGGCAACAGTCGAGGCTCCTAGTGAAGAGTCAGCTGAGTCACGAAGGGACGAGAGCCGAAGGAAAAGAACTCCAAGGGCAAGCCGGGAAGTGGACTTCAAAGGGCACACGTGAAGGTTGGCTTGGAGGCAAGCCGAGGGTTTGCGTGCGCATCCGAGGGACGATAGCCGGTGGAAGAGGACTTCAAGGAGCAAGCCAAGGGAGTGAACTTGAATGCACACGTGAAGGAGGGTCGTCGAAGTGAGGAGGAGTGCTTTTTGTAAGCTGGGTTGTCGACTGGGAATGGACCAGTCGACTGCCAGTAGAAGAATCAAACTCACAGAAACTCATAGAAGGTAGTCGACCTTAGACAAGTCGACTGCTCTAGGAGTAGACGACTGGTAGTGACTGGTTGTGTTGGCTGAAAATTCGAACGTTGAGCTGCAACGGTCGATTTTCAGTGGGACCAGTCGACTGCCCTGGGGGCAGTCGACTGGTAGGGTGTTTTCCAGCCTTGAGCTTTATTTAAAGAGACTCAGTTTTGGCTAGGAACTTTTGATGAAATAAGCTTGGTTAGAGCTCATTAGTAGTCTTTGTGCTCAGAAAGTGTGTCCGAGTCTGTGGCGAGTTTTCTCCACCCACAAGGAGCTACACGAGCTAGCCGGAGGGCATCCAGGGAGTGATCCGCCGAAGGATTGAGGGATCGTCCACCTGACGGACTGTCGTGGAGTAGGAGCGTCATCTCCGAACCACGTAAATAGGTTTGTGTTAGTGTTGTTTGATTTTATTATTGTTGTTTCCGTTTGCGCACGCTAATCTTGTAGGAAGAAATCGAGAAATTGCTATTCACCCCCCCTCTAGCAAGACAACAACGATCTAACAAGTAGTATCAGAGCGAAGGTCCGCTCTTGTTGGAATAACCGCCAAAGGAGTATAAGCTAGAGGAAAAGAATGATGGAAGATAAGTTGGGGGATGACATCAACCCTCCACCTCCCTATGATCATGAAGATTTCGGCTATTGGAGGATGCGAATGAAGACGTGGTTTAGCATGAATTGGGAGTGCATAATGATCATAGAAGAGCAATTTGAAATTCCAAGAGACAAGCATGGGAAAAGTCTTAGACCTAGATCTTGGACTAAAGAGCAACAAAGTCAATCAAGGGCAAATGAGAAGGTAATTTCGGTATTAGTTAACATTTTGCCTACTAATGTGTTAAGTGGTGTAGGAGAGTATCACAATGCATATGAGCTATGGAACAAGATAGGATAATTCCATAAAAACCCTACACAAGCTCAAGAGCCCAAGGAGACAGGTCAAATGGTTCAAGAAGAAGAAAAAGGAAAAGAATCGTCAACCTCATCAAGTGAAGAGGCACAATTAAGTGAGAGATCATCCACCTCATCAAGAGAAGAAGAAGAGGTGTCGACTTCAAGAATTGAGGGGGAGAGGAGACCCTCATCAATACCGGAGCAAGAAGAAGCTCCTACCTCCACCAAAGCAAGAACAAAAGACCACATCATTTGCTTTGGGTGCAATGAAAAGGGACACTACAAGGACAAGTGTCTAAATTGTAAGAAAAAGGAGGTAAATCCTAAACCCATTTCAATTTCTTTTAAATCTAACCAGGGTTGTAGGAATGGAGAAGCTCAAGAGAAAAGAAAGAAAATTAAATGCTTCACATGTGGAGAGCTAGGGCACTATCACACCAAATGTCCAAGAAAAGGAGAGCTCAAGAAATTGGGGCATTTGAGAAGATGAGAGAAAGAGGAAAGGAAGAAAAGAAGCTCACATCAAGGGGGAGATCCAAGGGTAAGGGAGGTAATCCCTATTTCTAAGCATGTTTAACATTTATCTATGTATGCTAGAAATAATGAAAAATATTTGCTTGTGCATAATTTCGGATGTAGGTATAACAATAGGAATAGGAATAACAAGGTAGATCAAAACCCTAGAAAGGTCGTGCATCATGATAAATCTAAGACCACTAGACCTAAGGATCAAGGTAAAAATCCCAAGAAGTGGAGACATATGCCTAGAAAGGTGGGTAGGTCTAGGAATGTCCAAGGTGGACATGTGGATTCTAAGGTTGAGAGTCTAGAAAGGGAAAATCAAGCTTTGAGGGCAAGACTTGATAAATTAGAAAAGACCCTAGAAATATTTACGGTTGAATCTAAGAGTTTAGATATGGTGTTGGGTGGTCTAAAACCCAACCATGATAGATCGGGTCTAGGATACCGATCCAAGGTCTCCAATGCCAAGAAAAAGAAATATGCTAGGGTAGCATATGATTATGGAAAGGAGAGGAAGTCCAAGAATGGCAAGGGGATGCCATCAAAAGGAAAGAAAAAGGACTTAACCAAGAACAAGGTGTCTAAGGTTAAGAGGGTTAAATTTGTAGGCCAAGAGTCACCGGGGGTACACCGACGTGGTCTAGTATTTGTTGAGTCACCTAAGGAGGTGGCTAGGGATAAGAACTCAAGGGGAAGCTCTAGGAGTCTTTGGGATCCATGGTAAATGGATCTCGGGAAGTGTCTCTCTAGGAGGTCTAGATGGATTATGGAGTTTGTCAAAAGAATTGGAGACGGACTTAAGTCTCAATTCTTGGGATTTAGCACGATGGTTTAAGTTTCTTGCATGGAAATATGACATTCGGGTCATAAAGCATGAGAATTGGTTTTTGATGTTTAAATATCATATAAATCAATGCTAGGGATTCATTGTGGGTTAGTATGGGCAGTGACATCAAGGAAAGACCAAAACTAGGACTTTAGGTCAAGATTCAATTGAACTTTTTAGCTAGTTTTGGGTTTTATGTCAAACTTGAGACTGGTGATAGATACATTTTTAATGTATTTTTTCCAAGTATGTATCGGTACCACAAACTTCTCCACAAAATTTGAGAATTTTTGGAGATTTATGAAATTTCTGGCGCATTTCTGAATTTGAATTCAGAAAGCTGAAATTGGGGTTTTCAGCGTGTCAGTCGACTGCCCTTGAGGGCAGTCGACTGATCTGAGCTGAATTGGGTTTTCAGTCATTGAAAAATGTTCAAATGATGTAAAACAAGTGTATGGGGGCTAGTATACTGTATTTATGATCATTAGGGGTTAAAGAGTCCAACAAGGGGAAATTGTTGGAAGTTCTTGATGTATGACAAAGGTGGAGAAGTGCTGGGTTTAGTTTGGGAAACCAAACACGCCTTTGCAAAAAACCCTAGGTTTAGGGGGAGCTTAGGTAAAGGGCGAGCATTGTTGCTCCATTCATGGCGTAAGGGGAAGCTTGGAGAAGTTCTTAAAAAGCCTTTGTAAGTCCAATATAGGGGGAGCCTTGGAAAGGTTTTAAAAAACCCGTTTTGGTGAAAATTCCTAACTTGGGAGGTTAGGTGTGGGGATGCCTTGGGATATGATCCATGTTTGCATTGCATATGCATTGGCGGTGTAAGTCCAAGATGAAGCCTTGGCAACGTAAGTCCAAATTGTTGTTTAGCATTGTTGTTGCTATTTATTGCTATTTATTTTTCCTAACTTAAACGTATTGCCAAACATTAAAAAGGGGGAGATTGTTAGGGCAATCTATGGTCCGAAGTGACCATGTGTTTTGATGTTTGGGCAAAGGGTTTAAGTTAAGTTTACCCTTGTGTTTTGATATGTGTATTGGAGTGTGCATGTTTGCAGGTACACATTGACTTGGTTGATGTCTTCAGGTGAAGGTGGCATGGAGACAAGCCGTAGGCTTGTGTGCGCACCTGAGGGACCATAGTATAGCAGGGACGATGATCCGAGGGACGCGGACTTCGAGGCGTACGTGAAGGATGACATGGAGGCAAGCTGGAGGCTTGTGTACGCATCTAAGGGACGAGGGCCGAAGACGAAAAGGGCGTGAAGGCAACAGTTGAGGCTCCTGGTGAAGAGTCAGTTGAGTCACGAAGGGACGAGAGTCGAAGGAAAAGAACTCCAAGGGCAAGCCGGGAAGTGAACTTCAAAGGGCACATGTGAAGGTTGGCATGGAGGCAAGCCGAGGGTTTGCGTGCGCATCCGAGGGGCGATAGCCGGTGGAGGAGGACTTCAAGGGGCAAGCCAAGGGAGTGAACTTGAAGGCACACGTGAAGGAGGGTCGTCGAAGTGAGGAGGAGTGTTTTTTGTAAGCTGGGCAGTCGACTGGGAATGGACCAGTCGACTGCCAGCGGAAGAATCAAACTCACAGAAACTCACAGAAGGTAGTCGACTGGTTGTGTTGGCCGAAAATTCGAACGTTGAACTGCAACGGTCGATTTTCAGTGGGACCAGTCAACTGCCCTGGGGTGTTTTCCAGCCTTGAGCTTTATTTAAAGAGGCTCAGTTTTGGCTGGGAACTTTTGACGAAATGAGCTTGGTTAGAGCTCATTAGTAGTCTTTGTGCTCAAAAGGTATATCCGAGTCTGTGGCAAGGTTTCTCCACCCACAAGGAGCTACACGAGCTAGCCGGAGGGCATCCGGGGAGTGATCCGCCGAAGGATCGAGGGATCGTCCACCTTACGGACAGTCATGGAGTAGGAGTGTCATCTCCAAACCACGTAAATAGATTTGTGTTAGCGTTGTTTGATTTTATTATTGTTGTTTCCGCTTGCGCTCGCTAACCTTGTAGGAAGAAATCGAGAAATTGCTATTCACCCCCCTCTAGCAAGACAACAACAATCTAACAGATTGTACATACCAGAAATTAGTATATCCTGATCATAAAAGGACCCGTACCATATGAGCAAGTGTAGGGTCATCAAACCACACAAATGATATATCTTGTTTGTGCATGTCAAACAAGTGCAGCAAACACAATCAAATGCACAAATGCATCATATGCACATGATGCAATGACATGGTCACCTCTGACGTCAGTCAATCCACCGAGACATGTGATAATGTGTCGGCCGAGTAGGTAGAGCTGTGACACTGTCCGCACTTTGCCATCACTGCTCCTGAGTGACCGAGTGGATAGGATGCTGGTGGAGTAAACACTCCGCTGCATATGTATATGAGGGAGATATCTCTCTTATCTTCTTTGGTCTATGGGAAGAGAAGGGATTCCTGCTTGCTACTACGCTCTGAAACCACTACCCATGAGCAGTCGAGCGGAGTAGTACAGAGCAAATACACACACCCAACAGTATCTACTAACCCATGAGTGGTCGTGTGTGCATATCATGTGCCGGAAGATGATAGGCTCAACCACAAGGGAGTCGCTGATCACCGGTATGCAACAGTGCAGGTATGGTGTATGTCTCTAACACATGCAACCCCTACCAGGTCATCGATACATAACTTAACCTATCATGCACAAGTCATAAACATGTATCATAATTCAATCATCTTATATCCAGACACACGTGCAAGTATGACTAGAATCAATTAATACAACCATACAGTGGTGAGCTATGCTATATCTACATACTCATGCTCATACCAATGCTATACAGAATCAGATAACAAAAATACGAGACTGTATAGAAAGGAAATCTAGATCAAATCCAAGGTCAAGCATAAGTATCAAGCAGAATAACAAAATGGTAACAGATAAAGGTAAATATCATCCTATTGCAAAAAAAAATCAAATAGTCATGTATAAAAGGTAAAATAGATCTATAGAATACAAGCAAGAAGTACCCGCCTCCAATAGTAGAAGTCCATATCAAAGCAGAAAGAACCACCCGCCAATAATCCAATTAACAACTCAATGTCCTATATCAAATACAACAATCCTTAGCGATTTGAGTAAAGGTAAATAGCAAATCAACTACTATCTCGTGTTAGTAGTGATCCTATTTATAGTAACCATTTAGCTAATCTAACTCAAATGGTTAACTATTAATTAAACGAATAGTCGTAGTTAGGTTTAATAGGTTTTTAAACATATTAAGCCTATCACTAATGTCTAACTAACCTAGGTAGACATTTCACCTCATTCCATAACCTATTTCCCTTTTTGATGCCTATGGCACAAGAGGGAAGTCACACTCAATCCATGTGTATCACTTGGTCACAATAGACAATCTACGTCAAAATCTACTACCCAGAATCCTACACAAATCAAACCACACCACGAGGAGAAGTAGCTCATGGAAACAACCAGAAACCATAGACCTAATTTGATCCAAGCCTGACCCAGTGATAACCGTTTTTGTCGTGTTACGGTTTCAAATACAATTTAAGTACCGAATTCCTCTAAACTAATGTAGCATAGAGTAACTCGAGTCGTCTCCCAACGAATGTAGTTGATGCATGATAATTCTCAGAATCATATCTTATTGCTTTTGGGTTTTGGATATGAAATTGGGTTTTGGATTTGAACGATTATACTACGAAAAGAAATGACAAAGCAGGTATGAAATCTAGTTCTAATTAAAGAAAGACAGTGCAAGTAATGAAATCTAAATTAACCTAACTACATTTGCAGAAAAGAAAAGACAACTTGAAATAGACATTGACAAAACTAAACATAGAACAAAACTTACAGCATTAAAGAAATCTAACCCAACCTAGCTTAATTGCATGTAAACGAAGACGTAAAACTTAAAGCAATAAGAAGAGCAACACAAACCAAGAGTTAAGCAACTAGGAAATATAACAATTGAAAGAAATTGTTCTAACAGGCATTTAACCAAACACTATATGGGCATGAATAAAAATGACAAAAGCAAGTGTCATTTGAATTGTGGAAATTTATCAAATACAAAAATTCAACAATCAAACACAACCATTCAACAATTAAGATCAATCAACAACTGACAATACGCTTAAACCACCAGTTAATCCACTCTAATTAAGCTGCTGCAGAACTTTTGTGAAAAAAACATGAACTGTCGAAGACAATTCTGTAGAGAAATGAGCTGCTGAATTGAAACTGATGAAAAGCTGCTGAATTGAAACTGATGAAGAACTTCTGGAATTGGAGAACTACTGCTGGATGGAAATGCTGTGAAGAGAAAACTGCTGGCTACTGGATTGCGAAGGAACTGAATTCAGGGAATGGAGGAACTGCTGTAAAATGAAGGACTGCTGGAAGAGAGAAACTGGAAGAGATTTCTGAGAAGAAATGGATCTACTGCTGGATGAAACTGCCGACCTACTGGCGAAAAGCTGTGAAACATTAAACTGCTGGAAAAAAAAACTATGAAACATTAAACTGCTGCAGAAAAGCTGTAAGAAGTTGATCGCCGGTTGCGGTGGAGGTGGATGATCGTTCCTCTCAACCCGAGAGGAAACTGCGGTGAAGGAGATGGACGGCTTCTCTCCGAACCCCGAAAGAGAAGCTGCTGTGAAGTCGACCAAGGCTCGAACCCCGAACCCTAGCTATGCGGTGATGATCCGGCCGACGGCGAGATGAGAGGTGGAGATCCGCCGGCCGGAGGAGATGAGGCGAAATTTGGTGGAAGAAGGAAGTTTTCCCCCGTTTGTCGATCGATAACCTAGCTCTCGCGATGCTGCCCCTTTTTGATCTGCGCGTGGGTTCGGTCAGCCAAGCCAACTCGTGTTTGATTCAGCCAAGGGTTCAGTCAAACAGAGCTTGAGTTCAATCAAGCCAAGCAGTTCGGTTCAGTCAGCAGTCCATTCCAGCTTGGATTCAGCTCAGCCGCTTTGGGTTCAGTCAACCTCAGCCAGCAATTGGCTCAGTCCAGCCTTGGGTCAGTTCAGTCCAGCCTTGGGTCAGTTCAGCCCAGCCAGAGCTCAGCTTGAGTTAACCTAGCTTTTGGGTTCAATCATAGGATGGCAGCAACAGACGACTGAGATCAATCTGACTTCATCCAACGGTCGGATCTCTTCCGATCTGAACCAAACTCCACAGATCCCAATCGATGGTCCTGATCTACCTATCCCCAGCTCGGATTTACCAGATCAGTGGCGGATGGTCCAGATTTTCCCTTTTCTTGAATGGATGGTCTAGAACATCTTGAGCTTGATCCAACGGTCAGATCACTTCTGATTTGGCTGAAATTTTCAGATCTTGATCTCTGGTCATGATTGATTCTATCTTGGACTCGGATCGACCAGAAGTTGACCGATGGCTCAGATCTAGCCGTTCTCTGGAATGGACGGCTCCTATTAATCCGATGCTTGATCCTTTTGATCTGGATCCAATCCTGACTCAAGTCTGACCCAATTTGATCTAGGTCCATGATCAATTGAAGCCTACAAAATAATATTCAAATTTAGTGCCAAAAATATCCCAAATATATAAAGATTTGAATTAAAAGCCAAAATGAAGGGAATACATGAAACCTAATAAAATTGCAAACTTAAGCATATAAAATGTGGATCAAACATGGATTTAAGAGCTCAAAATAATCAACAAAATGATGGTTATCAAACTCCCCCACACTTATTCTTGGGCGTCTCGCACAAGTAAATAAAACTAAAAGAAAACAACATATCTCCCAAACATTACATCCCCTATCAATACTTTAAGAAATAATAAAAGAAAGTTACTTAGGATCATCAAGTCTCAAGCATCCATGTAGTTATGGTTCCAAATCTCACATAAGTCAAAAACATAGTAATTTCATCAACTTGAATAAACTAAGCATGACAAAAACCTCACAAGATGGATATATGCACTGATGCTCACAAAAAATAACATATATGAAAGTGGAGTTCTCTCAAAACATTCATGACATTGCACTACCATATGCTTGCTTATCTTCTACTTCTCCACTACTATAACATAAGTACACAAATCAAGAGGGCTTTTCAATGAATAATAATGAAACCAAGTGCTACAAGAAAACAAGAATGGTAGATAACAAAGAAGATCATAGAGAGCATGAAAGAAGATCAAAGAGAAGATGAGAGCATTGGGGTAATTAACATGATGTATACAATCAAACAATAGTCCAAAGTAAATAACTCAATCAAACCTCCAACACTCATAATTCTCCTTTCACATTCTCAATGTACTACACATCAACCATTTACAACATCTCTCAAAGTGCATGTAGGGATCAACAACTTCACTCTTGAGATTCTCTAATAAAGATATCAAATGAGTACACATCAAGAAAATATTCCTTTTTGTTCATCACTAACAAAATCTCAAATGCTTGAAGAATTTTTTTTTTCACATAGAAAGATTTTTTTTTCATTTTTTTCTTCTTTTTTTTCACTTTTTTTTTGCATCTTTATTATTTTTTTTCTATCTTCTTTCTTTTTCTTTTTTTTTTCATAGAGAGATTTTCTTTTTCTTTTTTTTTTCAAAGAGAGATTTTTTTTTCACACAAGCATTCGTCTATACACACTTGTCTCCCCCCACACTTAAAACTTGCCCGTCTCGGGCAATGTAGCAAAGCATGATAATCACCTAAAACTCACAATAATAGAGGCTGATAATAGAGAAATAACAATGTAACTCATCATGCTATCACCCTATGCTCTCATCATATACTCAAGGGAAGAATAAGCTAATAAAGATATGGCAGTGAGAATGTAATGACAATGAAAAAAATCTGACAAGGAAATATGAAAGCAATAGGTGAAATGCTCAGTAGTAACAACAACAAAGGAGAGGGAAAACTAAGAGTTCAACAAGAAAGGTTGTCTCTATCATATTCATGTAAGCTTATGTTAATGTAATTTCAAAAAGAATCAAAGCAAGTTCTAGAGTGTCAAGTATCACAAATGCTATCACACATAAGAGGATTAAGGATAGGCATGGCAATATCCTCACTAGGTGATCAATAAAATGTCATGCTTAATCCAACAAGATAGAGTCTATCACCACAACAAATGACTAAATGCAATTAATATCCCCAAGCATACCAAGGAAACCAAAACTCGATAATCAGACTTAACTATCTTTTATGATTCTCAAAGCATAATAAGGGAACATGTAAGGAGATACAACTCGAAATCACACAAGATTTATTCAAAGCCAAACAAAATGCAGAATGAGGAAACAAAGTATAAATGCAAAGTATAAAAGTAAACAAACATGCGAGTATAAACATAAAGAAAAACAAGAAAAGGAAAGTAAAGGAACAAACTCCCCTTTATTCCTGGCGGCCGAGTCTATCAAGAAGTAGCCTCCATCGTGGTAGTGGAGGAGTTTGGGTGGCTGAGAGAATTAGGACTCCCCCACACTTGAACTTTACAAAAATCTGCTCCGGTGGCCGCAGGCGATTTAGGTACAAGATCCATTGAAGGAATGGAGTGCTATGAATTAAAGTAAGATCTTCTCCTCCCTCTTTATGCCTTTTGAAAGTTCTTCCAGGAGGTTGGAGTCTGTTCAGATGGAGCACCCACTCCATAAGTCTTCTAGATCCTGCAAAACAATGTAATACCCCTCTCAAGCGTGCAGGGCAAGACAGAAATGAAATAATATCAGTCTCTGCATGAAATGTATCCAAAAATGCATCAGATCCAATAAAATCAGTTTCTGGTATCTCAATGAATTTTTCACAATTAATATCCACCAAGGGTAATTCAAGAAACTTATCACCACCAATGAAATCTATTTTGGATACCTCAATGGAATTTTCATAATTATTTTCCAACAAGAATGTATCAAGCAATGCATTACAACCACTGAAATCAATTTGAGGTACCTCCATAAGTTTTTCACACTCAACTTCAGCATAAGATATAGCAAGAGATTCATCACAATAAACAATTTCAAGTTCAGGCTCTTCTAAAAAATTTTCACACTCCATATCTACAAAAGATGTATCAAAAGATTCATCATAACAAACAACATCAATTTGGGGCACTTCTAAAAAGATTTTACAATCCATATCTACAAAAGATGTATCAAGGGATTCATCATAGCAAACAACATCAATTTGGGGCACTTCTAAAAAGATTTTACAATCCATATCCACAGTTTGAAGCACCTCTATGCAATCTTCAAAAGAAATAGGAGGAATACTTACCTGATCTTGCTGAAGAATACCTGGAGGTTCTATAAGAGTAGATGAAATTATTAGTTCCTCCTGGTAATGAGCAATCTCCTCTTCAGGTTCAGGTTCTGGTGATTCTTGGGTTCTTGCTTTCACCATGCAAGTCCCTACACTTCCTGGTTTGTCCTCTGAATCTTCTAATGTATCCATCACTGTTGGTGGTCCCTGGGGCTTAGTGCAATCCCCTACACCTGTAGAATCATCTCCTATGCATGCTTCTTCAGTAATTTCTGCAGCAACAATATTAGAAAGATTAGGACCATCAATAACACTATCATCAGAAAATAAAAGATGAGAAGGGTCCTGTAGTGCTTCAGAATCTTTTTCTTGAGCTGAAAAATTTGGAATTGAATTTTGAACAGGAATCTCTGGAGGGATACATGCTCTAGGTTTCCTGATTTTGATGACTTCTTCTTCTTCTTCTATCAACCTCCAAATTAGTTCACAATCATACCCCTTAGAATCCTGAGTAGCCTGAGTAGATAATTGTCCTGATCTTTCGGCTTCTGCTTGATTCATTTGATCAACCCATTTTTCAAGGCATCTTCCAAGGTTTTGAAGCTTGGTGTAGAACTCCTGTTGGTCTTGAAATGTAGCAAAAGGCTGCTGAAGACCATGAGTAGGCTGTGAATTCTGAAATTGGAACTGTTGGGGCTGCTCAAATGGTTGAATGGGCTGATTAAACTGCTGAAATGGCTGATAATTAGGATGTTGTTGCTGGAAATCATTGTTCTGAAAATTCTGAAATTGGGGCTGGCATTGTTGATTGAATTGTTGAAATGCTTGAGGTTGAAAATTCTGAGTGTCTTGCTGAAAATTCTGACCTTGAAACTGGAAATCTTGCTGACATGGTTGAAATTGTGCCTGAAAAAACTGATTTGTTTGCTGAAAATTCAAATAAGGCTGTTGAAAATTTGGATTGAACCCTTGCTGAAAATTCTGAAATTGTGGTTGAAACTGCTGTGGTGGCTGATTAAATGTTTGGTACTGCTGCAAATCTGAATAGGGCTGCTGAAATTGTTGAAAAGACTGACATTGTGGCTGCCCTTGCTGAAATTGATAATTTGGTTGTTGAAAATTTGATTGGGACTGCTGAAAATATTGGTTCTGCTGTTGAAATTGTTGACACGGCTGCTGGTAAGTAGATGAAAACATTTTGAACTGGCAATCCTGTCACAAAGCAAACAAAATGGCAGCAACCGTATATAAAAGATTAAGCAATCAAGAATTGAATCAAAAGTTGACGGACCCGAAATACTAGGTTAAAGTTGTCACGAATGTGGATCCGTCAGAATTTAGAATTTATAAAATGCTGGAAACCCTTTTTGCAATCAAAATATGAAAACGTAGTAAAGGGGCCACAGGTCGTATTTTTCCTCGGGACTAGTTGAAGTTCGTTTGATTCGAGCTTGTGTCGATGTGTCGTTTGTGAATTTTGGGTTTCGAATGTAATTTGGGTTTGGTTTCAATTTAGAATGAAAACACAAGAAGAATAAAGAAAACTAAACTCATGAACTAGCCAAAGTAAATGCAATTGATAGCTCAATCAATGGGAAACCGAATCAACCAAGGGAACTTAACCAATTTTGGAACCCAATTCTGATACTAATTGGCAAAACAAATTGCTAGGCAAATGAACAAAAGCAGTGAAGGAAATTTTCAGCAGCAAGCAAGATTAAATCAAATGCCATCCATAAAATTCAGCAATCAACTTAGACAAATACAACACCAGCTAGCTACAAAATCAAGAAGCAACAAATGCAAAGAAGTTCAGAAACTAATTTCAAACACAATAGCACTCTAAAAACTGCATTCGACTTGGTCCCAAACAATGCCTATCCTGAACCTGATACAATTGGCAGAAATGCAACGAGTTATCCTGCAGAAAAGGAAACTGCTGCCTAAAGTGATACTAGCTGCAGAGCTTTAATCTAGTGTACAACAAATGAATTCGAAGCAATAAATCGACTGCAGAATTCAGTAGCAATTGAATGCATAAACAAATGAAGGTGAAACAAAAATCCCAAAACCCAACTGATACGCCCAGATGAATCATAGGCAGAAATGAGACACAAAAACTACAGAACTCGAATTCAGATTTGCAGCTACAAATCAGAAACAGAACAAGCGCATTACTGAATTCCAGGACACCAATCTACTTCAGAAAAGATTCAAATGAGCTAGAGCTTCGCCTGAAACCAATTCGGCCATTACATACTGTAAATTGCAGAAATGAACAGATGCAGAATTAGGGATTGGAATTCAGCAACTAACGGAATGCAAACCCCACTCTGATTTCAAGCACATTAGCACTCTGAAAGATATGTTTAACTTCAGACTCAAACCCAAAGCAAACAAAATTCCAAGCAAGTTACAGAGTTCAGAGAGAACTAGACTGCAGAAATGGAGATTGGTACTCAAAGCAGGGCTGATACGCTGCAGAATTCAGAAACAATCGACTGAGAATTTTAGAAATGAACTCATTTCCAGATGGGGGAATCGAATTGCAGGAATGAAAAACTGAATTGTAGAAATGGATATGGAGTTTCGCAGAAATCGAAACTGAATGCAGAAATCACAACTGGATGCAAAAATCGAAACAAGTTCAGAAATGAAATCAAACACTACTTGAATGGAACAACTGCAATGTAAATTCAGCAGGTAAAGCTATAGATAGCTTGATACAAAGTGCAGGAACTCGAAAGAAGCAAACTAATACGCACTACAGAAAATCAGGGACTTGATACGCAGCACTAACAATTTTGATACGCAAGTATGAAATTGCAAAACAAATGAAATTAAGTGAAGCATTAACTAAACAAGCTAGCTAACTAATGGAAGAACAAATTCAACCCACTAATTTAAGCAGAATCAATTCGGAAAAGTAAACTACAGCTGCTGAAATAAACTTCAGAAATGAAATTGCGGCATAATTAAAATTACAGCTAAGAAAACTGAAAATTCCTAATTAAAACTAATCCTCAACCCTTCCCTAGGCTCAAAATCTTCTTGGTCGTCAAGCAAGAGCTGGCTTCGAACCCCTAGGCTCAGCAAATCATTGGAAAGCAGCTTCAATCGATCAACTCTGCTCAAAACGCACGCAACTGGAATTTCAATCCAATCTCCTCGGCCTCAGTTAATGGGGGTTGCGATAATGATTCGAGGATCATCTGAGCTCACTTGAGAACCCCTACAGCTGGCTCAGATGGTCGGAAATGGCTCACGGAAGAGATACAAGTGACTGGATTGCTGAGCTGCCGAAACCCTCAAACAGCCCTTTTCCGGTACAATTTGAGCTGAATTCTCCAAGAAAGCTATCCCCAATGACTCAGAATTTGATCCAAGGTAGAGATTGAGTGGTCGCGCCTCGAATTGGAGAAAAAGTTGAAGCAAAAATGAAGAAAATGAAGAACACTACTGTTGCGGCGAAGACGCGACGAGGAGAAGCTGCTGTGGAAATTTGATTAAATACATAAGCATTGGACGACCCAGATTTCTCCACATCAATCCAACGGCTGATCCTGCTCTGATTTGAGCCAAACTTTGAGGATGTTGATCAGGGGTCAGGATCTGCCTTGTGGTATCTCGGATCCTCCAGATTTGCAACGGATGATCCAGATCAACTTAGTCTTTGAATGGACGATCTAGAGCCCTCCGAGCTTGATCCAACGGTTGATTTAGCTCTGATTGGGATGAAACTTTCAGATCTTGATCAGAGTGCTTGATCAACCCTAACCCTAGCTCGGATTGCTTCAGATGGTCCCGGATGGCTCAGATCTAGCCGCTTTTGAATCGGACGGCTCGGATTTAATCCTAATCTTGATAACTCGATCCGGGTCACTTCCGACTCGAGTTTGACCCAATATACCCTAAGTCCTTGAACCTTTGATGCCTACAAAAATAGATCAAGAATTTAGTGGCCAAATAATCCAAATATGTGTAAATTTATAATTAAGTCCAAAATAAGAGTAAGTTCTAAAACCTAGGGCAATTTCACAATTAAGCAATAAAAACATAGGTCAAACATGGATTTTAGCAATTAAAATAATCAACAAAATGGTATCTATCACCCAGCCAACCCATTCCTCCCATTGATCAAACACAATACGATCAGGAACAAGCAAATCCACCAGAGCAACCCTCGACACTCCATAGTTGAGACCAAACCTCATAGCTTCTACCCATTCTACAATTTGCTCCAACATGCAAACCCACACTTTGATCCCACAGCAAGAAGAAATGGATCGTAGAACCAAACTAGAGAACCCTCTCCCAAAACCAAATCAGAACAATGGCAGTAGCTACTATAGATCACACTAAACAGAATGAATTCCAACCCAAGATTGAAAATCCCAAAACAAGATCAATCCAAAACAGAAGAAGAATCGAAATCCCAATGGCATGAACAGGAACACAACAATCCATAACAAACTACCTCATCTACTCCAAGAAGAGGACAGAACAATCAAATGCAAATTGATTACATCCTTACCTCAGACGCACCAAATCAATGATCATCGAAGACCCTTTTGCTTAGCTTTGGCAAAAACCAGCAAGCTCCAAAACAAAATTCCAAGGTGAACCCCTTCTTCAATGAGCCCTCTTCAATCCTCAGCTCAAGAAGTTTGCTGGCAAAACTCCATGCAGCTCCAACACCCGCTCCACCCAAATTGGGATCGACACCTAACCATGCACAGATCTGATGAAAACTATTCCACCAGCACAGGGAAGCACTCGAGACACAAATCCAGGTCAGGGATATGAGTCTTACCCGTTTAGATGATTGTCGGTGTGTAACCCTAGTGTCCCCTACCGCACCTTCCCACCGCAGCCGAGAGAACTCTGGTCACCAATCGCAAGCCACAAGGCAACGCAGGGAAAACCTTCGATCCTCCGACTCATATGCAAGGTAGAGAGGAGTGGGTAGCTTGGCGCGGAGGGCAACGAGGTGGAGGTGGAGGTGGATGTGGATGGATCTTGGTGATGGACCTCAGCGACTTCGCGTGGAGACGATATTGCTAAGCGCCGAACCAAATCACAAGGAAGATTTCCTTTAAGCCAACCCTATTTTTCAATTAGCCCCCCCTTTATTTGATAATTCCAACCTACACCCCTATCTTATGAGATTTATGCCACTAACCCTCCTAATGTTTAGTTTTATTCCATCTACCTCTCTGAAACTTCGCCTAAGAGCCCAAAAACCCTAGGACCTTTTCCGAAGCGAGATAAAAGTGTCGGATTTAACAAGAACAGTTAATGACATTGGATGAAGATGGTTTAAGAAAATATTGTATAAATCTTGAATTTGCTCTAAAAAAGGATGATGCATCTGATATTGATGCATATGTTCTACTTTTGGAATTACGAATGTTGTAAGAGATGTTATGAAGCATATGCCACAAATAAATCTTAGATGGCCATTAAAATTTTAGAGTTTGCATTGAAAGTAGATATTTTCTTGATGGTTATGGTTGCCTATCAAATTTTAATGATTATTCCTTTGACTGTAGTATCAATTGAAAGGAGCTTTTTAAAGTTAAAATTATTGAAATCTTATTTGAGAACTATAATGAGTTAAAGTAGATTAAGCGGCTTAGCAATCCTTTGCATGGAAAAAGATATATTGGAAGATATCTCATATGACGATATCATTGATGACTTTGCTTCATAAAATATAAGAAGAGTGCATTTTAAATAATATTGATTGTTGAACAAGTTATTTTGAAAATTTTATAAAATATTTTTGGTATGTAATTTTTTCAATTTCATATTCTGGTTTGCTTTGATTATGTTATTCAATTAATTTTTTTAATATATATTTGACTTTTCAAATTAATATAAAAGAGAGCCCAAATGATTAAATCTATAATTTCATCCGAGGTCTAATTTTTTTTTAAGACCGCCCTGCTATTTTTGTAAGAAGAGTCTTGCGGAAAGTGATGGAATTGTTGTTGGTGCTTAAAGAACAGTATGCAAGGACCTTTCTTATTCACTAAATCCAGTCAGCATGCAAGAACGACACGTGGAGAACAATGGTTTTTCCACTTCAGCAAACCCAGCCACCTGTACTGTTTTGAGACCATTTTTACCGATGCAATCACTGAGATGGACTGTGGGCATAGTTTATGCAATGATTGTAAGTTTGCTAGCCTCCAGATTTTCTGCAGGAGTTTTTGATGCACACTGTCTAATTTTGAAATGATTTTCTATGACTGTTTGTTAGTCTTTTAAAGAACACTATTCAACTGCGTTAGTGAGGATTATGATATTCTAAACAATTAAAAAAAAATCATCCTTAGAATTTGCATAACACCATCTTAAGTTTTCCTCTAAATCATGAGTATCGTGCTAGTTATAATATTCGAGTTAGTAATCCTTATAATTTATTTTTTTCATATTGACCCTGAGATTGACAGGGACACTGAGGACGAACAATCATTTTTCATCACCTCTAAATTATGAATATATTTGTTTTTTAACCAATAAATAGGGGTTTATTATAAATTTCTAAAAAAAAAATTCATACGCTCGTTTTAGACCTTCCTAAACAGTCTCATAATCATTTATAAAAAAATAAATCATAAAATTGAACACATCACTATATAAGAGTATATTATCTCCGATTTTATTAGAAATCAATCTTTATCTATTTTTATAAATTTATCATAGGATATATGATATGATATGATATGATGATAAAAAACATTTACGGATCGATAGTGCAATTTGACTATATTCGAAGTCAATTTTGAGTCAAACCGTATTCATTATTTATTTACGTGTAATTATTAAAGAACACATATTTTATTTGTTCAGATATATTCACTTGATAAATTAGCAGACTGTATGCTTTTATGTTCCACCAATTTTCATTGTATTAATATTAGATAAAGAAAAATGTTATATTTAAGAAAACAATTTAAAGAAAATGATGTGGCATCTTAATTGTAACGATCTTGGATGAATTTATCGTATTCTTTAAGATATAATTTAATTATTCAGGGATATGACTAAAAGCTGATAATTAAAAGCGTACATATTAATTGTTATGTCATTCCTTAAATTTTTTTCTTAAATTTATCATTATTCTCGGACAGATAAATAATAAAGATTACTTAAAATTATGAATTACTCATAATAGTTAATTTTATTTATTTTAAATTTTCCACAAAACTGTGCTCAGTTAATAACCCTGTAATCGCTAATCTCCGGCTGCTGGATCCGCCGGCGACGGCCATACATACTGATGTTCCTCTCCAAATACACGGCCTTCTTCCTCGACGTAGCTCTGCAGGCGATCACTGATCGCCACCGCGCTGCTGAAATGGTCCAAAGAAAGCAGTAGTAGTATCAATCCAATCTGCGGCTTCTGGAACCGCCTGCGACGGCCATACATTCTGATGCTCCTCTCCAAATTGACGACCTTCTTCTTCCTCGACGTAGCTCTGCAGGCGATCACCGATCGCAACCGGTTGCTGTAATCCAAAGCAAGCAGTAGTAGTGTCAATCCAATCTCCGGCTGCTGGATCCGCCGGCGACGGCCATACATACTGATGCTCCTCTCCGAATAGACGGCCTTCTTCTTCCTCGACGTAGCTCTGCAGTCGATCACTGATCGCCACCGGCGGTCCTGGAAGCGGCGGCGGAGCCGAGGAACCCGCTTCGATCACTGGCGGGGAGGGGTGGGACGGTGGCGCATTCATCGACGCCGGCGCGCCGGTGAGCCTCTGAACTAGCTCGCGGAAACCATCTCGGTGGACGCTGAACACCTGCGGCGGCGGACGCTCGGGGCGCCTCCACGGCTTCGACTCCGGCATCCGGATGATGCGGACCGGCGCCAAGCGGGCTTGGCTGGCCGGGACGTCGACGCTACTTGTGGTACTCCCGCTGGAGTTCGTCATGGGGCGATCGATCGAGTGATTCGAAAGGGCAGAAATGCCGCGCTTATTTATAGATTCGCATCGATGCGCGCGGCAGGTCACGCGTCAAATTTCAGAGAAACCGGGCGGGTTGATCACGCTGAGGGGAATTCGGGATGGTGCATGGGGCCCTCACGGGTTTTCTCGATTGATAAGACATCTGATTGTTTACAATGAAAGATCTCAGATTCAAAGTCGTCAGTCACATACAAGATAAAAATCAAGTCTGCTGAGTTAAATCCTTTCGGCTCGTCTTACCCGATCAGAAAAATCATGATTTATTCTTTCTAGACTCTTATGGAGTCGGGACTGAGGGCCGTTAACCAGGATCAGCCTGAATGGCCGGTCAAATGGCGTCGAAGACTGCATGCGAAAAGAGGTCAGTCAGACAGAGGGCAAAAGGTCAGAAGGCGCCCTTAAGCTTTTAATTGAAAGAGTATTTTTTTTCAAAAAATATATAATTAAAACAGTATGTTTAATATTTTTATTTTAATACTATTATAAAAGGTATTCATTGGTTCGAACGTTATATATAATTTTAATAAATTGAAATAATTTTAATAAATTAATAAAAGCTATTTTGATCCAATTGAATTAAATATAAAATTGTAAAAATATTTTTCTACCCAAAATCCTCATATCACCCATCTAAAATCTCAATTCTCTCTCCAATTTCGATTGAGTTCTATTGATCTTTATAAAATTATTTAGTTTTTTTTTTTTATGGTTTTGAATCTTCTTGATGGGCAGATTTTAGGTTGACTGAGATTATTTAAGGATCAAAATGACTTCGATGATCTAGCTAGATAGTTAAGTGTATGGATGAACTTTGAATTCTCGATCGAACATTGTACAACATTTTTGTCTGTAATGGGTTTTGTAGAAACTGAGATTTTATAGAGGATTTTCGTAGAGTTTTATAAGAACATTTAGCTATAATAATTGTTGTAATGTGTGAATTGTTTCATCCATCGTCGGATGTTGAAGATAACAATGTTGGACAGTACTATAGAATGCTCAACATCGAGAGTATATATATATCTAGTACTGTTGTAAAAACTTTTAGACTTGGAAATATGAAGAATATTGTTTTAATGGTGAAAGCTTTTCGAACCATCGTGAATATAGAGTTGAATGGAACTAGCCTTAGATCACTGAACATTGTGACCTGAAATTGTGCCCTTTGTTATTGTTTGTTAAATTAGTTTAAAAAAAATTCAAAAGGAAGGATAAACTCGAAGAGGGAATTAAGTTTGGAAGATAAATACAAATTCATAAAGCATCATTTAATTTTGACTACCATAATCATTTTGCCCATTTATTTAATTAATAAGATGCCCTGGCCTTTAATTAAGTCCAAAAGGGGTTTCTCTATTAATTTTACCCATTTTTCTTTTCTGAAACGCCCTTCAATCAAGTTCAAAAGGTGAAACAAAAGGTACTGTTTCTTCAATCATTTTGCCCATAAAAGACAACCATCATAGACTGCACCTTTGTTCAAGTCGCGCAGTAGTGATGGAGGTTTACCTGAGGAGGGTCGTTTCCTCGTGCTATATCAAAATCACGAGGCGGCTGCTGCTGCTGCAGTTTGTAAGATATATGCAAGATTCTTTCAGAATTATGGTACTGTAAAAAAATATTATCATTAACATATTCATAGTTCAATTTTTTTAATACAGATATATGTTCCGAAAAGAAACGACGCGGGCGGCGAGTCATCAAAGAGCAGCGCACGAGGACGGTGACGGAGAGAAGACGATCGTGCCCTGCGAGATTAAGACGAGTAATGGAAATACACTGGAAGATTTTTCGACGGAGCCCACTCCGACGCTTAAGTCAGGAATGCGAATTCTCTCTAGAGGACAACGAGGAAGCATAATTTTGTTAAGTTCGAAAAGCTTATCCACTTTACCTGGATGCCAAAGCACCTTATATACATGAGGACTTGATCACACGTGTCTCCACGTTCTCCTCCACGTTTCTTAATCATCGGTTACGTAATATCTTTTAGGTAACGTCCGCTGTAAACATTAAGACCTTAATTGCCGCGTGGGGCGGACAATAATTATCCGATGACTTTCCTGTTCTGGAAAGAGGAACGACTACTGTTGGGCTTCTGATATAATGATTTTCGGGCTCCACTCTCTCGAGTCGATTTCGGGGACTCATCTCCCGAGCTGACCTCGGGGCCTTCATTTGGCTTACCAAGAGAGTTTCGAGAACCTGAAGCCCGACTTAACCTCGGGTGTCTGTCCTTCCGAGGTGGTCTCGAGAGCCTGAAATCCGGACTGACCTCGGGTATCTATTCTCCCGAGGTAGTCTCGGGAGCCTGAAGCCCGACCTGACCTCAGATGTCTGTCCTCCCGAGGTAATCTCGGGAGCCTAGAGCCCGGCATGACCTCGGGCGTTTGTCCTCCCGAGATAGTCTTGGGAGCCTGAAGTCCAACCTGACTTTAAGCGTCTGTCCTCCCGAGATAGTCTCGGGAACCTAAAGCCCGGCATGACCTCGAGCGTTTATCTTCTCGGGGTGGTCTCGGGAGCTCGACCTGGGCGCTCAGGTTCAGTGGACCCCGACACGTAGCTTCCCCGTGCCACGTGTCAACCTGGGATGCTCAACCCCATCACAAGTCCTCCCTTCAAGTCCAATCAAAGGAAGTGTGGTTGACTAATTAGGCTAGTGGTACAACGAAGGGAAGCTACGCATCTGTGGGTCCCTATATTCATTACTTCTTCTTTGGCGGCTTGTCGGGTCTGAGGAATCGAAACATTCGTCCCTTGGCCCGAGGTAGTCTTTTGAATTAGTCTAAAAGTCCCTGTGAGTTTCGAGGCAAGATAATGATAGTTGTGTATTACCCATTAAAAGCGTATGAAGTCTCTTAATGATGACAATGTAGGGATCTATAGGTAAAAATATTTAAAATCGCAGCGGAAATAAGATCCCTCGAGCGATCCATGCGAAAGAAAAACTCATATAAAGTGATTTACAATTCCTATCTTATAAGAATACCTTTGTCGTGTGCCCTTCGCTTATCCCGCTAGTCCTTTGATTCGCCGGATCTCTTACACGTTCAAGTATCTGTGCCTCTATCCGTATCCACACGAACACGATCTATGCCTTGGAGAGGAACCACCTTAGTTGTGCTAGCAACTTGGGATGGTTCACAAAGCACAAGAACCTCCACTTGGGAGTTATGGACAAGGAGGAAGAAAGAAGAGGAAGAGAGATGCACCCTCTAGCCTTTGACAAGGGGGGGTATTTATACTCATCTAATGAATACCAAGGGTCTATGTCCCTTGAGCTCCTCTCATCTTAATGCTAATAAAACCCAATGAATACCAAGCCTCTTGGTATTCCTTGAGACTCTTAATATTCTATTCATCTAATGAATAGAATGTCTCTTAGCCTTCCTCTTAAATAATATTTTATTAAACCCTTTAATGAATATTATCCATAATTAAACCCTTTAAAACTCAAATTAGACTCAATCCCATAATCTAATTGGATTCACTTGAGTCTAACTCAATTAATCCAATTCGAATCAAATCTTAGTCAAACCAAGATCAATTAATCTCCGAAGCATCGTGTCCTTAGTGTGTGACCCAATAGGTTCTCGTAACGTTGGCAATGTGCCTAAACGTTTTAGACACATAAGCAATGAGCTGCATCTAGCAATGCATCATTGCTACCCAAGTAACAAGAAAAGTCGAGATCCGACTTAACCTCCGTGACTACGATAATGTATGACCTTGTCCTTCTATCCTCGATATCTAGATTGACCAATGAGGCATAGACCGTGTCATCCTCAGTCAATCTTATGTTTCTTGATCCCCGAGTAGACTCACTCAAACAAATGAGCTTAATATCTCATATTGACTCATTTGAGCATGGCCTTGCGTTTTAGTAGTCCTACTCGATCAAGGGGCCCACAGATATCACTCCCGTCATATGAGAGGGATAGATCTCATCTACATCACTCACATCCCTCCGCATAATTTATTACATACCCAGTGATCGCCTTTATAGTCCACCCTGTTACGGGTGACGTTTGACGATATCAAAGTACATAACTCCTTATGTAGGGAACCGTAGTGACTTCAGGTCTAAGGACTATTCATACTAATAGTCACATGAGAAAGTTTATGACACTCATATGACAATCTATGAAACTTTCTCATGGCGGGTCAATTCAGTACACATTCTCCAATGTATACTCATGTGTCAACTGGATATCACATATCCATGACTTGTGAGTTCAAGTCATCAGTTGACCTACATACTAGTCTCCATGCATTAATATTGTCCTTGAATATTAATACTTGACTAGGAATGGTTTAGTGTAGTGTTCTCTACATTATCTCACTACCGATTCAACCAATCGATATAATGTAGATAAGAACCTACTACCCAAGGACATTATTATACTTAGTTATTTGGCACAAATACAAAGTAAGTATAATAACCAAACATGCCTTTATTAATGATAGAATATGATACAAAAAGTCCATAGTCAATCATCACATAATTGACTCTAGGGCTCCTACTAACAGACAAAACATCTCAGCGGATGTAGTATTGCCACGTGTTCAGATCTTTTCTTCGCGATCTCCTGCTGATACGCACCACAGGGTCATACCAAATGACGGCCTTAAAGAGGGGCGACACCTCGAGATGGGTGGTCATCACCGTTCACGTGTCATGCCGCCATTGTTCACACGAGGGTGACTTCTTCTCTATAAAATGGGGAGGCGAAAGCGTTCGTCCGCCTTCTTACATCGTCGATTAGCAGAGTTTGTGTACTTTCTTCCCGCCTACTATCATCTTCTTTCACTAGGGCTTCTTCCTCAAATGTAAGTTCCCTTCCTCTTCCATCTTCTTCTCCTTCTCTCATTAGAAGCTAGACGGTAGGCGCTCCAGGAGGTACAGTTGAAGGGTCGGAGACATCCTCGTCGGAGCTAGAGGCCCCTCCGGAAAAATATCCCTCGACCGGAACCTCCTTGAATTGCACTAGGGGAAATAATTGCGAAGCTGCCTCCAATGCTGCTTAAAGTTTCTTGCGTAGGCAATCAAGCTTCATGCGAGGTTTGGTAGGCACAACCCGCTTGCCTTTGGAAGTGTCGGAGGAGTCAGTCGGGGATGTGTTGATGGTTTGACCTCTTGTCTCTGGAGTGGTCGCCGGCTTGAAATGTCGAGACAGGGGGATAGTGCCCTCATTATCAGATATCGGTATACCCTCCTCAGGGATGGAGGGGAGCTTTCGAGGTCGAAACGTCACAACCTTTTCCATTTTGATGGGCATTTGTCAGGGCGTTTCCTCTTTGGCCTCCCTGAGGATCTAAGCGGTGGGGTGTCAGCTAGAGGCACCGACTTTTCCTTATTTTCTCCCGTCTCAACGATGACGAGAGGTAGGTCGGCCTCCTGGGTGCCAGGTAGCTCCGGGGCCCCTTGGTCAGTGACTGGCTCGAGCACTGCTGGTGCCTCTATTTGCTCCGGTGTTGCGTGCTCGCCGGATGACTCCGTAGCCTCCTCCGAAGCTTCGGCCGAGTCAGATGGTGCGGTGAGAAGGGTCGGGGGAGGGGCCAAGGCCTACTTATTGGCTTCATCCCACTTGATGAGCCGATTCATCGCCCTCGATAACATGATGATCTCTGCAATAAACAAGCAATGGAACATCAGTTAGAATTAACAGACATTGATAACAAGGATAAACTTACTGAGGTTGGGGCTGATGCTGGTGACTTTAGGGTTGAGGCCCGCTCGGTACATGAGTTCGTCACTATGCACCAGACCCAGGCCGCTAAACTCCATGCCTAACAGAAGGCTCCTAGCCCGCTGGTAGGCTGGGTCCTGCTGGACGTCCCCTAGCTCCGGTGGGGCGGGCAGGTCTTCCCTCCAGTGAACAGGGCTGATGGGATGTTGGAGCAGTCGGATGAAGAAGAATCGCTCCTTCCATCTCTTGTGTGAGGAAGGAAGACCTCTTATGAACCTATGGCTGGGGCGAGCCATGAAACTAAAGGCCCCCTGGACGCCATGGTAGGGATAAAGAAGAAGTGAAAGAAGCGGGGGGGGGGGGGGGTGAGAGGAATGTCAAAGAGCTTAAAGATGATATATGCCCCGCCCATCTGAGCGAAGGCGTTGGGGGTCATTTGATGGAGAGGAATGTCAAAGTAAGAAGAAATACCCATGAAGAAAGGGGGGAGAGGGAATCGAAGCCCTAACACTACTTGCCCTAGGAAGAAGATAAAGAATTCTAGGGCAGGTTATACGGGTGATTAGTCCACCTTAGGGACTTATACCTCCATCTCAACCGGAATGTCGTAGGCCTCACAGGCCGCTCGGAGGATTTCCGGCCTAACCTTAGAAGACGTGGACTCATACCACTTCGATTGGTATCCCTTTTCCGGGGTCCCCTTCTTACCCTGGTCCTTCTTGCTCTCCTTAACCATGGTTCCTAAGGAAGAATGTGAGAACGAAGAAGTCTTACGCGTAGGGAAAGAGTCCTTAGAGAAAGAAGACGAGAACGATGTCTGCAAACGCAGCTAATCGACAATGCCAGAAGGCGGATGGACATTTTCGCCTCCCCTTTCTTATAGGGAAGAAGTCGCTTGCGTGTGTACAATGGGGGTAAGACACGTGGACGGTGATGAACATCCATCTCGAGGCGTCACTGCTGTCGAGGTGGTCGTTTGATATGGTCCTACAGTGCATATCAGCAGGAGATCGCGAAGAGAGAAGTTTTAGCACGTGGCAAAGGCGCATTCGTGAAAGGGTTTTGTCGCCATTAAGAGACCCCATGCGCTTTTAATGGATGATAGACAGCTATTATTGTTGTGCCTCGAAGTTCGCAGAAGTCTTTTTGGAAGACTAATTCAAAGGGATTGTCTTGGACCAAAGGACAAATGTTTCGATTTCTCAGACCCGACAAGCCGTCAATGAAGTAGTAATGGATATATGGACCCACCACGGCATAACTTCTCTTCGTTGCACCACTAGTCTAATCAATCAGCCACACTTCCTTCGATTAGACCTGAAGAGAGGGACTTGTTATGGGGTTGAGCATCCCTGGGTTGACACGTGGAACGAGGAAGCTATGTGTCAGAATCCACCGAGTCTGAACGACGCTCTTAGACTCCCGAGACCTCCTCGGGAGGTCGGACTCCCGAGACCTCCTCGGGAGGTCGGATTCCTGAGACCTTCTCGGGAGGGCAGAATCCCGAGACCACCTCAGGAAGACAGACTCCCGAAACTACCTCGGGAGGGCAGATCCCCGAGACTAACTCAGGATGGTATACGCCCGAGACCTCCCCGGGAAGATAGGCTCCCAAAGCCCTTTCGGGAGAGGAAATCTCCCGAGGCCCCCTCGGGAAAGCGGAGCCCAAAAAGTCATAGATCCGATAGCCCGACTCCAATAGCTGTTACCCTTTCTTGGTCAGGAAAGGTGGCGGATAATTATTGTCCTTTATATGCGATAATTAAGGCTCAATAATCGCGAGAGTCGTTACCTAATAGCTATTAGGTAACCGACAAGTACGGAACGTAGAGAAGAACGTGGAGATACGTGCGACCAAGCCTACAGGTATATAAGGTACTCTAACCCCCCAGGTAAAAGGATACGCTCTCTAAACTGACAACTCCTCCTTAATTCATTTCTTGCAATAAACTTGAGGGCTGACTTGAGCGTCGGAGTGGACTCCGCTGGAAAATCTCCGGCGTGTTCCTATTAACGCTCGTGTTGATCTCGCAGGGTGGGATCTCCTTTCCTTTCGTCATCTTCCCTGTGGGCTGGACTCTGGTGGCTGACCATTCGCGTCGATTCCGTCCTGAACAATTCTCTTTTCTACATCTTTGGTATTGGAATTGCTCTTTTTTTTCAATTTCATATGGTTCGTTCGCCTGGAACTCATCAAGTGCTAGTTGAAATCTCTAATGTTTCGATTTTTTGTTTTTGTTTCCTTTACTATTGTACTACCCTAAGTGGATGCGAGTTCTAACAGTTGCCACATTGGTAACTGTTTTTGTTGGCATTTGAAACTGATTTTATAGGAAAACGATTACTAGTTGATTATGATTTTAACATACAGATCTCTCAAATGTTGAAAAAAATATCGTTCATGTGACCTCAAATTCCTACATCTACCATTGTGCATCAGACTCTGCAGCCCGATATCTACCACACATACAGTAGCATAACATTTTGGGAAGTGAACTTGTTTGGAACAACATTATGGTGGTTGTTGGAGTTCAGAACAGTTAAGCTTAATTATTTCAATCACTTAGGCTTTCAACTAATCTTTCTTCTCTCCGTATTGATATTCCACTTGATTTTAACTTAGATCATGAATTATGTTGACCACCACAAAAACCAGCAAGTTCAACTATTCTAGGAAACCATGGAGTTCAACTTTGGTCTTATTGATGTACTAGGGGGGTTAATATTGTTAATTCAAACCCGGGAAGGAAAGACAAAAAAAAAACTATATGGGAAGTAGTAAAGATATGCATGTCTATTAGCAATTAATTAATAAATATTTAAATGTATATTAGTCATTGATAATTTATTTTTAACATAGGGTCCTCGGCAACCTATGCGAAACATTATGATTTTTATGTAATGAGATTTATGAGAGAAATTATCGAAGAAAATGCTCCAAGTGAGCTCAATAGTAATATTTGATATATTGTTAATCCTTTCAAATAATTATATGTTTAACATTTTACAAAGTCATTATTATTATTTTTACTAATATAATTTATGTGTTTGTTCATAGTTAATGAAAACGGAGTACTCTAAGGAAAAAATTGATGAAGCCCATTTAGAATAGTAAGAAGGAATTGACTTTGTTTCAAGATCACCTTGTTAATGCGGAGAAGATATTTGCACATTGTGGAAAAAGTTAATTTATGATTTGATAGTATTAAATTCAGATGTGTACAATTAATTTTGTAAATCTTAGTTGACATATTTTTTATTTCTTTTATATAGCTATACTTTCTATTAATTCAGATGTAATTTTAAGATCTTAAACATAACATAGCTAGATTGAATGTAGTAAATATTTTATTTTTGATTAGTTTTTTTTATGTTTAATTATTAAGATGTATTATAAATAGATAATAATTTTTTTTACAAAGATATCGGTTTCTAACTATTCGAAAAAGTGATTAAAAATAATGGTTTAAAATATTATGAAAAATCTAATCTTCATTTGACATTGAGGTCCTTTCAAAAGACAGCGTCAAGAGCATCTAAAGACAATGATTTTTAAATTTTACAAAACTGTTATCTTTAATATTTAAAAACATTGATTTAAAATCGTCATCGTCTAGTGAGCTTTTAATAAGTGTCAATTACAATAATTTTTAAATAACCAAGATAACAGATAAAATTTGTTACACATTCACATTTCAGTAATTATAAAATCGTAGCGGCTACCATAACAGCCATGATTTTATAATTGTTATAACGCGTCTAACTAATTCAAAATTTAGACACGAGATTTGGATAAGAGATAACAATAAAAAAGAGAATTGAGTAATTATACACGATTAAGTGATAGAGTCTAACACCCCTTTCATAATTTACGCTCTTTTATTTATTTATTTATTTATTTTCCTTTCTCTGTTCCATTAGAGTTAACAGAGGGTTGAGTAGAGGGTTGATCTACTTATTAAACCCAACAGCCAAGTCAAGCAGCAGGCAGCCGCCCGCAACTGCAGATTCCACGTTCGGATGTCCAACCCAACCCTCGCAGTCACACTGCTCCTCTCGCCTCGCCCTCGAGTTCATCGGGAAAAAAAGCACCACCACACCTCTCATTTTCACCTTCATTCCACCAACCAACCAATCCACCTCCCCTCCACACCACGCCACGTACTCCGACCCAAAACTTAAAAGAAAAGGTTTGCTCGTCTGCCAAACACACATGCACGTTAATTGTTATATATTAACGGAGCAGCAATCCACCACCACCACCCCTCTGTCCTCCTTTCCTTCTCTCTGTTCTCAGTCTCTAGCTTCGCCATGGCTGCTTTCCTGTTCTCGCTCATGCTCACATCGCTGACTATGCTCTCTGCTTCAGGTATTCATTTTCTCTGTCTAATTATTTCTATGACGATCTTCTTTTGCTGTTTTACAAGCTGTTGTGTTCGTCTAGATGCTGCTTGGTGCGTTTGCCGGTCGGACATGAGCAGCAGCGTGCTGCAAAAGGCTCTGGACTATGCCTGTGGAGCAGGGGCAGACTGCAGCCCTATCACTCAAAACGGGGCCTGCTACAACCCCAACACAGTGCTCGCCCACTGCTCTTACGCCGTCAACAGCTACTACCAGAGGAAAGCCCAGGCACAGGGAGCCTGCGACTTCTCCGGCAGTGCTACGTTAAGCTCCACCGATCCCGGTAATTAACCACTGATCATTAATTCAAACCAGAGGTAGAATGGTGTCTTGACGTTTATTTGTTATTATCTCCATTGTTTCAGGGAGCAATGGTTGCACCTATCCTGCGAGTTCAAGGTATCAAAAGAAAGCTTCAATTAGGCTAAAAGATCTTTCAATATTGTAGAGATGTAGGAGGAATCTAATTCTAACCTATCCGTGTTTGATTTCTTCAATTAGTGCGCTTGGCTTTTTTTTTTTGTTCAGATTCTTTCTTTTGTGGAACAATCTTTCATTACTGTTCTTCACTTTAACTTTGCTTGATTCATGAATCAGTGCTGCAGGGAGTTCAGGCATTCCTACAACAACTCCTTCAAGTAACACTCCGACAAGCACCACTCCACCAACAAGCACCACCCCAATGGGGACGACTCTTTCTCCCCCAACTTCCTTGACTCCTCCCACTTTCAACCCTAACACCGGCACCGGCACCGGAGGTGTGCTGGGAGGGCTGGGGCCCTCAGGGACGACCAGCAGCTTTGATTCCAGTGGCGGTACCAAGCTTCTTCCAAGTCTCAACGTGGCCTCTTTCTTGAAAACTTTGTTCCTGGCGAGGATGTGAGTCATGCCTAAGCTGTCAGGAATCATGCCTTTTGAGAAAGTAGTGAAAGAATTTTGAGGATGGATGGATGCTTGCCATGTGAATGAAGGATCTATCTAGAGTCATTCCCCACTAATATTTGTTGTTTAGTGGCAAAGATAGAGGGGTTTTGATTCCCTGGCCTTTGTTGAATGCTTTTTTCCTTTATGGAACTTTTTAAAATGCAATTCAGGGATACATATATAGAGAAGCTGTACGGACTGCTTTGATTAATTAGGCTTGTCTATCGTTCCCTTCCTTAATTTTAGGTTGATTAATGTATCACTATCTTTTGATTACTGAAACCTTGACTGATGATTTTATCCAAATGCATATGATCATGCTTCTTGATTATGATTACACCTTATATTTAATGAGAGTTTTTTTATTAAGAAAATAGAGAAACAGTAGTTTTAAAATTTTGTATTTGAGTGCATGGATCAAAAAGCGAGTGTACAAAAGAATTATTAACTTTCGAAAAATTACATCCTTCTAACCCAGTTCTTCCACTGTTTGGTTCATCCATTCAATTTTATAGAACCTCAATAAGCGTAAAAGAGGCGGTTTACTGTTGAGCCACCTTCAAGTCTTCAAGTGTGCTCATTGTGAACCAAAATTGGTCTACTAGATTGCATTCCTTGCATGAGCTTTGGGCCTTCCATGTCTACAAGACCCATAACAAACAAATTTTTAGTTGTTCACTTGTTGGCATCAGGTTAAGTTAATTCACTATGGTTTGATAAAAGTTCAGAATGTATATTTAAGATTTTCGTTGAAAGTATAGACTCTGTTCATTGTGTTTTGATGTATTAACTTTCCTCACTCTCATATTAAGTTTGAGAAATTGTCATTAGTTATGGTCTCGCATTTAATGTGAAGTGAAACGAAGGTTTTCTTTTTTAAATCTAATGAATAATTTTTTTTAATAGTATTAGATTTTCAGTTTATTGTGGATTAATCTTTGGGATGATCGATCCGGTCTCACGAAAATTTTTCACTGGCCAACGGAAGGAGAGGGGGCTATAACATTCTTAAATTTACCACCTATTAAAAAAAATTCATCTGTTAATTTGTTAAAGTTAAAATTTAATCATTAAATATTTCAAAAATTAAAAAGATACTCTACCATTACACAATTGCACAGAGCAATCTAACGAACAATTATACATTAGACTGGCCACCGCGAGTGCTTCTCGATTTACCCTGGTGACCGGTGGGAAACTTCCGTGGGGCCGGGCCGATCACCCCAAGTTCAATTTGTCTGTTGCCTGGTTCATCATTTTTTTTTAACGAATAATTATATATACATTAGTGAAGCATTGAGAGATTTATAAGCTATTTATATACATAGAGGATACAAAGCTTCACATGAATGCCACATTCACAAGTTACATAGCTTTTGTATTCTTTAGGTTCAATTTTGGCTGATGAACCTCATGAAAAGGACTCACACGCTACACATAATGAGGAGAATCATGAAAGGAAGCCTTGGCATGCAAAGAACTCATAAGTCACTCCTTCCTTAGTAAACCTAGAAAAGAAATCAATAGTATTATGGATGACTATTAATACGTGAGTGTTACCATCCATTAAAGAAATCAAGAAGAAAAGCTAAACCTATATTGCCTTATTAATGATAGAGCTGGACAATAAATTGAGCTTTTATCGATTCTTCTGATCAATTAATCTTTTAGATAATCTATCCGCCACACATAAATTTTTTATTGGTCATTTGGGTACATCTAAACCGTCAACGTTCTTAGAGTTATCATCCCATCAAAAAAAAAAAATCTTATAGTGTGCTACAACTAAGATTTGATCATTAAATATTTGATTAACTACTTAATCATCTAACCGCTACATCATAGCTCCGAGGACTAACTATTTTTAAATCAATATGAAAAATCAATATATAGGAGGACCAGATATAAACTAATCCCAACATAATTTTGAAGATAAATTATTTTTTTTATTTCCTGATTTAGAATTTAAATTTTGATCATCTTGTGATTCCTCCGATTACTTAATTTATCAATAACAAATGACTAAATAAGAATGGCAACATATTCTCAATTACCAAATTAACAAAAATATTACCTTGGAATTTTTTTTTAATTTTCAAGTCAAACTTAATTAAAAGTAAAAAAATAAAAATTCAGTTCTTTTAAATTAAAGAAGAAAAAGATAAAAAGCTCTTATTTTTTCACTCATATCTTTTTTCTCCTGTCATTTTCCAGCTCCTCTCTCCGTTTCACAGTCCCATTAACAAATACCTCTCTCCCCCTCTCTCTCTTCGCTCGCTCAACCTACTGCATCTTCTTTCGATCTGATCCAGTCCTCCCTGGTCTGGAAGGTAAGAGATCTTAATCCTAAAGGATCTGTGCTGCAGCTGTTGGATCAATTTCTCTTTGTGGCATTTGGATTTCATTTTGGCGTTGCTTCGAGTAGCCTGTTAGCGTATCGATTGATTTGCAGGTTTGTGCAATTTTCGTTCTTCCATTTAAAATCCGTCTAAGCTTTTATCTCGATCGCCGTTTGTCAGCTTATGGATCTTGGGGTTCTTTCTTCGTTGAGCCTATTTGAAGCGAAACTAGGTTTCGCTTCTCAGTAGTCGCTCTGGTTTCACTCACCCCTTAAAATTCGTTTTTGACTGAGCATTGTTCTTAAGAATCTTTTTTTATGCCGCTTTGACGTGATGGAGGACTTGATTGTTGCAGCTATCAGTTGGAATTGTGTCCCGAACTTGATTTTTTCCATTTGATGTAGGAGACCTTGATCCTTTCGGAATTTGTACTTCCTTTGACAAATAAGAACGGTTTGGTTATGTTTGGAATGGGGGTCAAAACATGTGAACCTTTCCTTCTTAGTTACTTTATGGAAAAAGTTTATGTTCTTATGGAAAACCATGTGTGGCGTAGCTGGATGTGCTCTTTATTGTGAAGTACTTTATCAGTTTAAATTTCTCTTAAAATTTTGCTTTAAAAAAGATCACTGTTGAAGGTCGTGATGATGCGGTAAGCATTGCTTTGACTTGCCTAATTTCTACCTATCAATTTAGATTTCCCCTGTAGCATAGTTATTATGTGGAGCATTGTTTCTGAAAATGATATATAACCTCAATAATCTTATATTCTTTGTAGTATTCCCTTATGAACATTCATGTGGCCTGATTGCAGTTTATTGTTTTTGCGCTTTAATCCTTGGTCTCAGTAGTCAGATTCCCTTGGTCATGCAGTAGCAGAATACTCTTCTGCGAACAGTTGACCAAAAATAAGTTGTTATTATTGGGAAGATACAAATAATGCTTCTTGAGGAGATAAATTCATCATTTCTCTATTGAAGTAAACTAAAGAGATTGCTTAAGATTTGGTTTGACCTTGATATATCTCTACAGAAGAAGATAGTCTTGGAGAAATGATATACTGTATTACTTACCTTTATAGGTGTATGCATTTTAGCCTTCCTTTTATCAAGCAGAATTTTCGATGACGTCCATCACACTTTGTAAATGAATGGCTTAATTATGGCTATGCTATTTGTAATCTTTGAGTTTATAATCCATTCAACTATGGCATTATACCTCTTCTTTTGAAGCGATTAATACACCACCTAAAAAAATAAAAGCAAAGCCGGGTTAATTATTATGGTAAATGCTGAGAAAACATGGTGATCAGCATCATTATGCTATCTTCTAACTGGCTACCTGTTCTAAGCCTGAAGAGTTTTTCTGTGATTAGGAACTTTGCTTCCTGAGATTACTTAAGCAGTAGGTTACTCGATAGACTTTACTGTATATGTGTATTTTCAATATCTTCAACTTCATTTTCATTTCAAAGATCTTTCTAAGGGTTCCCTTCATATATCTAAGGTCATCTATACAATAATGCTTTGTAATTTTGCAGAGTATTGAAGTTACAAACTAGGCAATTTTAAAATGGGACGTGGTGTAAGCAGTGGTGGGGGCCAGAGTTCCTTGGGCTACCTATTTGGTGGAGGTGAGGCTCCAAAATCTGCATCTGATGCTGCTGCACCAGTTCAAAAGCCGGCTCCACCTCCTCCTATTAACAAAGAGATTCCGGCAGGCATCCAAAGCAGTCAAGCCAAGAACTTCTACAGTGCAGACGGACAGAACTGTACCAATTTTATCACTGTATGTTATTGCTCCCCTTCCTTTTTTTCTTTCTTAAATATGTCATGTTTGTTCCACAGAAATATCTTTAAATTTGCATTGGGAGATATTAGACGCATTCTTTTCATACACAGGATGACCATGACATTAATCAATAGAAACCCAACCTCTTCCTCCCATATAGTAGTTCTTTCATTTATAATCTATGTTTTTTAACTTAATAGTGTAAGGTATTGCTTATCAGTGAAGTGATTTAACCATAGTTTTCTCAACTTAGTTCCTCAAAGAAATAGAAAACTATCTGTTTGTCTATAGATCTAATTATAAGTGACCAATGAACTGATTCTCAGAAGATTCTCACACTCAACTTCCTTGGATCTGTTACATGTATAACATGTCAAAATAGATTAGGCAAAATTACAAAAAGGCCTTGTGTTCAAAAACACCCAAACAAGGCTTTTCCATGTTAAAATTTCTCGATCAAGGCTGCATAGGCATAGCCAATCATACCCCTAATACAATGTTTCAACAAAATATTGTTGTATAAATTTCGTACACATCAATATTACATATAATATATATATATATATATATATATATATATATATATATATATATATATTTGAAAAATGATTTTTAAGCAATTAATTGAGTAGGGATATGAGCAGATTATTTTACGAATAGACCATTGTAAATCAATTTCTTGGTTGAATGATAAATTAATCTTCAAAACTATTCAAGTGATGAAAGGTTGGGAAATTTATATGCCTAAGACCAACAAAAACTAATTTATTGATTGGATTTAATTAGGAATTAATTGCTATCAATTAAATTGATAAAAAAATAAATTTAAAATAAAATATGTATTTTAGTTGTATGGTTGGACGATGGTACAACTGAATGACTGAAACAACTCTTCAGTTTCACGATTGAACAACTGTGGCATTCAACTGCTTGCATGGCACAAAGCACCAATGTGGCGAAGGACCAAATAACCTCCTTTTATAGAACAAACGTGACACACATGCGTTCGGAAAGTGTAGTGCCAACTGACTCTTTGCATTCCCAACAACAAAGGGGCAAAATTCAAAAAGTAACACCCCTTAAAATTATTCCTTTTCACCCCATGGGAAAAACCTCTTTGTCCCTATAAATTAAACCCCTTTGCTCTTCTCAAATCACTCAAAATTCAAGCATCAATGTGCTCTCTTGAGCTCTTCTCCTCCTCTCTAAGAGTTCCAGTGTGTTGAAAGTTCGCTAGGACTTTGAATTTTGGTAGCATATATTGAGTCAGAGGTTGTGGTATATTCAGGGACAATTGCTAATATTGTAAGCACCTTGACGGAGCAATACCTCGACCTTACCATTTATCCAAGAAGGCTAGTGGACATCCCGTAGAGACTCAATGATATTAAATTGGTGACAGCTAAATCTGAAGGGGTGTGTTGACTAAACTTGAAAAGGTATGTTGACTAAACCCAAAAGGGTGTGTTGGCAAATAATAGTTGTAACTCACCGCCATACCCGACGACCCTACCTGACTGAGCCGCTGACAACTTGATGAGCTCACTGTTCGACAGGTACTAGTTTGATTGACTGCAGCAAATTTCATCAACATATCTGAGAGAAATTTAGATATATTTTATTGAGATATTGTAGGACGATTTAGCATATGTGGACCTTGTCTAGAATTTGGATGTTTCGTAGCAAAACCTTTTGGTGGCTTTTTCCCAAATAGAGTCACTTCTAAGGTAGCAGCAATGATGTCAATCATGGTCTTGCGAAGATTCCTACTGCTCTCTGTTATATTTCTGGAAGTATATGGAGGGGAGATGAATTGGTATGTGTTCATGAACAATCAAATACTATGGCTTTTCATTTTAATACTGATGATAGTTCTTTTCTAGTTTATTTGTTGTTGGATGTGGGATTTAATTAAAAGTAGAACTACTTGAAAGCCAGCAACAGGCAAACTCGGTGATGGCATGGTAATGCAATGCACACAAATCAAGCTTCAACCATTTATGTTCTTGTGAGGAGAGGCTAAAGACAACAAACTCTACATTTTCTACACCTTATGTTGCCTATTCTCATAACTAATTGTAGAGCACACAAGAAATATCTTGCTATTGTTGATCATCTGCAAAGTTTAATTGCACAGGATCGACCTTCGACCAAGGTGCATGCTGCTCCTGGCGGCGGCTCTTCTCTCGGTTACCTGTTCGGTGATGGTAGTAAATGATGTCGATCTTTAGCTGGTTTGGACATGGTGAGTGTTGGAACAGAAATTTACTGCTTGTGGCTGCTATCTAATACTGTGTTGTGCAATTTGTATTCGATAAACCTCCTCAGCATGTATAGTTTTGATGTGCAATTGTACCAACTAAATTGGTACATACCGATGAGACAAGAAACACGCGCTTTGTGATTGTTCTAGTGAAATTTGCTCATTCCATTGTGTTATTGTTACGAACCATCACTATCTTTGTTGGCTATCTTCTTTCCTTTGTCAAACTCCTCCAAGGAGGGAATGCATTCCCTTCACTTGGAAGGACAACATATAGTTAACATGTAATCCTGTGTTTACTCAATGCCCTTATATTATGTCATTCTACTTCAACTAAGTTTGACAAAAATGTTATTTTTTTTCCTACTACCTTTCAGACTAATTGAATGGTGAGTGTAGCTTTGCTAGTATAAACTCAGAGTGACATGGTGTTAAATTAGAGGATGAGATGGTGTCGAATAATTATTGTTTCGAAAGTGATTTTGGGCGTGGCTGAACTTTCATCCACTTATGTGATGTGAAACTCCATGGTTAATTAAGACTTGATGACTATTTTATGGTGTGGTGTTAACATTTATGTTTTATCTAATTTTAGATGCAAATCAAATAATGCTTGTGGAAATTCAGTTTTATGAATTTTTTTTATTGATTGTTAAGATAAATCGAGAAGCGCTCGTAGTGAAGAGTCTAGAAATAGATAATAGTCAAAACAGAGGCGATTGATCCAATTTTATGGAAGTTTTTTAATGGTTGTCAGGATAAATCGTATTCTATTTTGAAGAAATTTTTTTATAAAATATGTCGTAGTTAAAAATCGAATCGTGAATATCTTAGTGATAATTTAATACTCTTTGCTGCATCATAGTCCCTAGAGTAATAGGAATTTAGATAAAGAATACGGGATAGAAGAGTTTGCAATTTTGATAATTAACTCCAAGATATGTTAATTTATTTGTATTAATTATAGTTATTAATGAGTAGTTACGCGTATGAAACTATTAAGTGAAGTCTCTACTTCATCAGATGGGCTGATGGTTAGTATGTGAGTATTACCACCTTGAGGTCTGAGGGTCAAAATTTGACAAAGGCAATGTGCCCGCCCTCCCCATGCACTAGCCATAATATCCGGGCTAGTAGTCTTCGTACTTTATCTCTTTCGTGTTGGCCCCTGGGTGTTGGTGCAATCGACTCAAGTTTGATCGGTACGATCATGAGTTTTGATGTGTGTCAATATGATTAAGTTAAGTTTTCATATTGATTTGATATGTGTATTTGAGTCATACAAGATTTGGTGGAACACACATAAGGGAAATCTCATCCTGGTGCTCAAGTCCTCGAGTCGGTGAAGGATGGCGCATCCGAGGGACCGCCAGATAAGGAGCAACGCAGTGGAGCCGAGGGAAGCAGACTTCAAGGCATACGCGAAGGATGACATCGGGACAAGCTGAGAGCTTGGATGCATCCGAGGGATGAGAGCCGAAGGAAGAGAGCTTCAAAGGGCAACTCCGGAGAGGATAAGTGTGAGTGTGTAACAATATCAGTCGACTAGTAGGGACACTAGTCGACTGAACTTTGTATAAGTTTCGAACAGCAATATCAGTCGACTGGTCTAAGTGGCAGTCGACTGGTCTGGGTGGCAGTTGACTGGTCTATTCGAAAACTAAGGTGGCAATCGATTGGTCTGTTTGAAAACTAACTTTTGGCTAGCCGTTGGTTGATCACTAGTCGACTGGTCTTGGTGGCAGTCGACTGGTGTCGGGGTTGAGCTGTTTTGTTAACAGCTCTCTCCTCTATTTAAAGGGAAGTTTGAGAGTGAGAAGGATTAGTTGTTTTCTGTGTAAGACCTTCTTGCTCAAGTGCTCAAGCTTCCAAGCCTACTCTTTTCCTCAAACCCTAGTTCCTATCTTGTAAAGGGAAGAGAGACTTTGTGAGAGGTTGCACTCCACCGAGAAGGAGTGAGCTCTAGCTGGAGACTGTCGGAGACTAATCCATCGAAGGATTAAGAGGTCGTCCACCTCAAGGACACGCTGTGAAGTAGGAGCAAGTAATTTCCGAACCACGTAAGAGATTAAGTGTTAGCATTATTTCTAATTGTAGTTTGCATTTCCACTTACGCACTAACCTTGTAGGAAGAAATCAACGAATTGGGTATGAAGCTATTCACCTCCTCTAGCCAGCCCATCGGTCCCAACAATTGGTATCAGATAACAAGGTCACCCTTCAACGAACTAATCGTCGAGAAGAGCAAATTCATCAAAATGGCCGGCTCGCACATCTAACCATCCAAATTTGAAGGAGAATTTTCTTGGTGGAAGAAAAGGATGAAGGTATTCTTCGATACCGATTTCGATATTATGTTAATAATGAAAACGGTTTTGAAGTGTCTAGGGATCAAGAAAGCAAGCCACTCAAAAAGATAAGGTGGAGCAAGAAGCAAAAGGATGATCATTTAGAAAATTCGAAAGCCTTGCATCTTTTTTTAAGTGTGCTTCCTCAACAAGAGATAACAAGGATTGGAAGTTACACAAGTGCCAAAGATTTATGGGATAAGCTTGTAGAGCTTCATGAATGCACTTCGGAGGCAAAATTGGCAAAGAGAGACTTTCTCCGATCTCAACAACACCAAGCTTGACAAAGGAGAAAAGGTATCCAGCCTACATTCTAGAATTAAAATTTTTTTAAATGGACTAACAAGTATAGGTGAGCAAATCTCCAATCGAGACATCTTGATGAAAGTCATCAATGTCTTTCCAAGACCCACAAATTAGAGCTCAATGGTGAACTCATACTACATATCCAAAGATCTAGATAACAGTTCTCTAGATGAATTCTTCTCAACTATGGAATTTCATAAAACTCGGATTGGAGAATTGAATGTAGAAGTCCACCAGCCAAGAGGAGTAGCTATTGTGGCAAACAAGGGAAAGGGTAAAAAGAAGAAAGCCTCATCATCCGATTCGGAAGAATCAAGTGTATCCATGGATAGTGATAAGGAGACTTACATGGTAAGAAAAACGAGAAAAACTTTTAAATATTTTTCAACTAACAAATCTCATGATAAGAAAGTTCAAGAAGTAAGAGTAGAACAAGAAAAATTATATGCTACAATTATCAAGGAAAATGACATATGAGGGATGAATGCCCTCTTTTAAAGAAAAAGGAAAGGAAGAAGAAAGAAGGAAAGAAAAAAGCAAAAGAAAAAGGGAAGAAGGTCCAAAACTTAAAGGTAACTTGGATGAGTCATCATCATCGGAAGAAGAAAAACACCATGTGTCCCATTTTGCCTTAATGGGAATTGAAAACATTGTCTCTACATCATCCGATGTTGAAAAAGATAAGAGCTCAAGTGAAGATGAAGGGAGCTCAAATGAAAGGGGAGGTCAAACTTCGGATTTGGACGTCTCGGTAAGTGAGTTATATAATCTAGCCACTACTAATTTCGTTAAAATCATTTCTAGCACTAATGATGATTTATTTAAAGCTAGAAAGAAAATTAAATGTTTGAAAAATAAAATTTACATGCTCAATGAAAAACTAGAATCCATGACACTTAGGGATAGCATACATGCTTCCTCTTCTTCTAGTTTAAATGATTCATGTTTAGAAGAGAAAAATAGGGAATTAGGGAAAAGGTGGATAACCTTACTAAAGCTCTCACAAAATTTGAAATTGGCTCTAATACCCTATACATGATCATTAGGAGCCAAAGAGCAAGTTTCAAGAAAACGAGTTTAGGATATAAGGATTCTAGTAATGAAAAGACCTATCATTGTTTACTTGCTAGAGGACAATAAAAAACTAAGATCCTAAATAGAAAAATGAATCCCTAAGGAATATTTGGTCAACCCAATTAGGAAGCATTTTTATTAGGTGTCAAAGTCAATTCTCAAGGGTTAGAGGGTTTAGGGTAAGTCAACCATAAATACTAAAATTTAAATTTTTAAAAAATGGTTGACTTAAGACCTTAAGGGGGAGCACTTAGCCTAAATACATTCATGATCAAATGTGCTAAGTAGAGATTACCTTTAGTACTTCTCATAATGCTTTAATTTATGTTTTTACTTATGCATATGAGATGTTAGGATGATACTCATAATTCACATATGCTTATGACATTTTGATGGTTATGAAATGTATCATTTTAGCAATAATAGACCAACTATGGGGAAAAAATGTTTAATTAATGGATATGTTGCCCATAGATCATAGTTGGATATTTCAAATGTTTTAAAAATAATTTTGTATTTTACTATACCACAGAAAAACATATGATTTCAAAACTAGGATTTGAAAGTGATACAAAATTGATAGTTTTTCAAATTTTTTAGTTTTCGTCAAAAATTCAAACATATTTTGATTTTTCATGAAAACATATTTTTCCCTGTTACAGGATATTAAAAGAAATATGTTTGTAAAATTTCATGATTTTTTGAATTTTGACACATTTCTGAATTTCAGCTCAAAAGACTGAAATTTGGATCAAATTTGTGCCAGTCGATTGGTGCAGAGGGTCAGTCGTCTGATCTTACTATTCCTTGGTATGAAGGGTAGTTTCATTGAGTCCAGTTGACTGATAACTATCTCAGTCGACTGATACTCTGAGTTTCTGATTTTGGCAAATTTTTTCGGAAAAATGACTCACTTTTATTTTGCTTTGATGCCTTCAGTTTGAATTGTTTGGTACAATCATTTTGATGGTGTCAAAAGGGGAGAATGGAAGGGTTTATGTTAGAACTTAACGTTATTTTCTCCATGTTTATGCAAAAATTAAAATTCATGAGATCAAGCATAGGTTAAGGGGGAGCTTGGATACTTTTAATGCTTCATGTTATATTATATATGCTTTGTATTTTCAAAATTTCTATTTTTGTGCATAACTTAAACAAATTGTTACACATCAAAAAGAGGGGAGATTGTTGGTACAATTGACCCATGTTTGATCCGTATGATCATGAGTTTTGATGTGTGTATCAATATGATTAAGTTAGATTTTCATATTGGTTTAATGTGTGTTTGAGCCATGTAGGTCTTGGTGGAACATACATATGGGAAATCTCATCCTGGTGCTCGGGCCCTCGAGTCGGTGAAGGATGTCACATCCTAGGGACCGCCAGATAAGGAGCAACGGAGTGGAGCCGAGGGAAGCAGACTTCAAAGCATACGCGAAGAATGACATCGGGACTGGCCGAGGGCTTGAATGCATCCAAGGGACGAGAGCCGAAGGAAGAGAGTTTCAAAGGGTGACTCCGGAGAGGATGAGTGTGAGTGTGTAACAATATTAGTCGATTGGTAGGGACACCAGCCGACTGAACTTTCTATAAGTTTCAAACAGCAGTATTAGTCGATTGGTCTGGGTGGTAATTGACTGGTCTATTCGAAAATTAGTTGTTTGGCTAGCCGTTGGCTGAGCACCAATCGACTGGTCCTGGTGGTAGTTGACTGGTGTCGGGGCTGAGCTATTTTGTTAACAGCTATGTTCTCTATTTAAAGGAAAATTTGAGACTTAAGAAGCGTTAGGTGTTTTTTTGTGTAAGACCTTCTTGCTTAAGTGCTCAAGCTTCCAAGCATACTCTCTTCCTTAAACTCTAGTTCCAATCTTATAAAAGGAAGAGAGACTTTGTGAAAGGTTACACTCTACCGAAAAGGAGTGAGCTCTAATCGGAGATTGTCGGAGACTAATCCACTGAAGAATTAAGGGGTCGTCCACCTCAAGGACATGTCGTGGACTAGAAGCAAGAAATCTCCAAACCACGTAAGAGGTTAAGTATTAGCATTGTTTCTAATTGTAGTTTGCATTTCCGCTTGTGCACTAATCTTGTAGGAAGAAATTAATGAATTGGCTGAGAAGCTATTCACTCCCCCTCTCTAACTGATCCATCGGTCCCAACACTGGGATGAATTGGTATGGATATTGAAGACGACTAAATTATCTTTTATCACCTATTATGTGAAGTCCCAAGAAATCATATTAAGGTTTATATTGTGTATAGTTTGATTTGTATTACCAAGGTTATTGTTAAGACTCAAATTTATGATCATAAAATCACACGGCTATACTTTTAACATTGCACAATGATTTTTCTTCTATTAATTCTACCTACCACATGACATATTTAATTGAATAATAATGAACGTAAGAGATGGACACATACCATTGGAGGAATTTTAGTTGGAATATTATTAGTTGATAAAAATAAATACACATATTAATAAAAAAATGAATGCATATGACAAAATAATAATAATGATGATGAATCACGAAACTACTGTAACTATGAAAATCTTTCTTTAATCTATCTAAGATCTACTTCTATTAGTACTATTGTCTTAAATTCTTTAATTATGTTCTATGAATATATTTAATGGGTGTACCTTTCATCTAGCAATTGTCTTCACCTCTCCGATCTACCTTCTTCTCTCTCTTTACTTTTCCTACTAATTAACAAAAAACGGACAAAAATCAAAAACCCTTTTTTATTGGAATTGCGAGGACACTTATCTTCCATTTATTATCAAAATAATAGTCTATTCCTCATTAATTTTATCTTTATTTTTTATTAATGATAATTAGAAATTTGTAATTGTTACTTAATTTTAATAACTACAATTATAACCGTTATGATTTCATAAATATTATAACATAGACATTCTAATTCCGATTAATATTATAAGAATACTCTATTTTAGTAACCTATAGTACATAGATGTTCTTGCGGCGTAAGTATGATATTTTTGATGTCCTTGTGAAAATTTATAATCTATCATTTATCACATCATACGTTTTTTTTAATCTGAATTTATCTTTTTTTTATATCCGTGTTTTCAGAGAGAAAATTACAGTAATGAATCTCTTTTATAATATGAAGACTTTAGTTTTGATCAATATTGGTCAATACAATATAATAATATTGTAGCAACACTTTAACTCTTATCATATTTATAACACTATAATATTTGTATAATTGTCACAATAAGCCTTTTATCCTGTCAATATTATATCATAGTGCTTATAAATCATAGCTGATATTTTATTTCTGATAAACACTAATCAACATTGTATTATGGAAATTATGATCCCGTATGTTAAGATTAAAAGAAATTTAGATATCTTTATAATAGTATGATATTATCCATTTTAGGCCTAAGCCCTTATGGTTTTGCTCTTGGACTCTTCCAAAAAGCCTCATATCAATGGAGATATCATTATTCCTTATAAGCCTATGATCTTTTTTCATGTGTTTAGATGTGGGACTATGTTGCAACTTGCAACCCTAACAATCTCCCCCTCAAACAAAGGACCACATGCCCCCCACAAGCGGAAACCTTTTCCGTTTTTGATGTCTGATCCTCAACCTATGAGGACTTTTTGCCCCTTGGTCCACCCGACCTATTAGGACTTTATTGTCTAGCCGCAACTAGGACTTCTCTGCCTGGTGTTTGGTCCTCTTGATAAGACACGGGAGCCCACACATCCTTTGTTTAAGGCTTAACCCATATGGTTCGATCTGGATCATGAAGAGCGACCTGATTCTGATATCAATTGTTCGGACCAAAAGGAATTTAGATATCTCCACAATGGTATGATATTGTCTACTTTGAGCCTAAGCCCTCATGGTTTTGCTCTTAGGCTCTCCCAAAAGGCCTCATACCAATGGAGATATCATTATTCCTTATAAGCCTATGATCTTTTCCTATGTGTTTAGATGTGGGACTATGTTTGCAACTTGCAACCCCAACAATCTCCCCCTCAAACAAAGGACCACATGCCCCCCACAAGCGTAAACCCTTTCCGTTTTTGATGTCTGATCCTCAACCTATCAAGACTTTTTTCCCCTTGGTCCACCCGATCTACTAGGACTTCATTGCCTAGCCGCAACTAGGACTTCTCTGCCTGGTGTTTGGTCCTCTTGATCAAGACACGGGAGCCCACACATCATTTATTTAAGGCTTAACTCACATGGTTCAATCTGGATCATGAAGAGCAACTTGACTTTGATACCAATTGTTAGGACCAAAAGGAATTTAGATATCTCCATATTGACATGATATTGTTCACTTTGGGTCTAAGCCCTCATGGTTTTGCTCTTGGACTCTCCCAAAAGGCCTCATACCAATGGAGATATCATTATTCCTTATAAGCCTATGGTCTTTTCCCATGTGTTTAGATGTGGGACTATATTTGCAACTTGCAACTTCAACACCGTAACTATAATAACTGTAAGGTTATAGTAGCTGTTATAATTATTTAGTAGTTACATGATGAATCTGACCTAGCTTAGGTGTAGTTTGGTCAGCCTACATGGTATTGTATGGAGACAGGTCATTGTCAGGAAGGTTTCGATAGTCCGACATGGCAGGGGATGAAACGAGTGCCATTCAGATCGGGACGTCTGATTAGAAGGTTAATCAGATATAGTCTAAATTATCCCCAGCGAAAGATATCGAGTGTTCGTCTTAAGGTTGTCGGGTCAACACTCGGTTGGCACCTGGTCGGTGTCCTCCCTGTGTTGCAGTCGTATCCTCCGAAGGAAGAATCGGGCTGGTTGGGTCCGAGTACCCCAAGACTCGGTGTGTCACCTATTCTAATCTGTATGGCATTGGCTACATAGCAGGATCTCACTCGGGGCAGCTGGTCGACGCTCCGACTCGAGAGTTGTCGTTATCCGAGGTAGTACCTACCCTCTGACACCATACTGCTAAAGGTGGTACGAGAGTCGGCGCAAGTCAGCTTCGACCTGACATCATCTGTTTCCGAATCGCGGATATCCCGCTGACACAGTACTTGTTTGACAAACTCTGATAATCTGTACCACAGCACCCCCTGCCCATGTCAGAATGGGCGGCGGCGGTCGGCGAGCTGACAGTGGGCCATGATCATGTCCCCACATGAGATAAAATGTGACAGAAGTGGGACAGAGGTTGTCTGCTCTCTTAGCTCCCTCGGCTATATAAAGCTCTCCTCCCTTCACCCGCATATACGCGCGAGACCCTTTTGCTACAGTTCTTCTTCAATTTTTGTCTTCTCTATCGGATACTGACTTGATCGTCGAAGAGCCTTGCCGGGGAATTCTCCCGATGGGTTACTGACGGTCATCTTTCTTGCAATTCTCAGAGCTAGCGGGAGCAGTTCTCGAGTCTACCCCGCTCTTAAGAGTCCACCTCACTTTTCGACCGGATCACACGATTATAGTGATTATAATTACACAATAGTAGCTATGATATTATGACAGATACTGTAACGTAAAAAATAAGAACAGTTTCAGAAAATAAAATATATAGGATGAATGTTTTTTTTATAATAAATGAAAGAAGGGATGCCTTTATAATGAGTACAATAAAATAAAAAAGATACCCTTTAAATTTTTACCCATAAACCTTCTCTTTTTCACAAAAATTAAATCATCAAACTTACTAATTAAATTCATCTGTTATTAAATTAAAGAAGTGTTTATATAAATAATCATGAAGTTAATTCTTTTTAAATTAATACACTCAGAGCATTCCTCACTGAGTGTACGCCCGGCAGTGCTTAGCTTCTGCCCCTGCGCATGTGCTCCACCGCGTAGCATTTTCACTCAAAATGGCAAAGAAAATCCTTGCGCCTGGCACGAGCTGCGCTGGTGCTGCCCAGCGGCAGACCCAGCTCATGAGCGTACTGGGGCTGGCGCACTGACACCGAGGCCAAGCACAAGGATCTGCAGGAAGATAGATCCGTAGAGAAGATAGAAGGTGTTGGGATGCAATTAAAGTTGTACATTGTTAAAATAAAATAGGAAAAAGATTATAAATTTAAAAGAATAAAAAATATCTTTATTAGTATGAAATTATTTTTTTGGTAGACTCAAAAAATAATGGATAATATCATTTCATTATGAGGATATGTACATTCTTAGAGTCCTCGAACGAAATTGAGGGGAGATCCGCAGCAAATCAAAAGTGACCAGACGTGGATGCTTGCGGGTGGGCTCGGAATATGCCAAGAGTGATCGAATGCTCTCGGAGAGACTTGGAAGCTCGGAGCAAGTCGGATGTTCGCGGAGAAATTTGAAGACTAGAATAGGTCAAAGAGTGGCCAGATAGTCACACAGAGGTCCGGAGTAAGTTAAGAGTGATTGAATGCTTACGAAGAGGTCCGAACCATAAGAATAATGTTGATCAAGACCTTTTCGGTAGAGCCTAAGAGTAAAATCATAAAAACTTAGATTTAAAATGAACAATATTATATCATTATCATTATAGAGATATACAAATCCTTGAATTTCAACAGAATGTTTGGATATAATGGATGGATGGACCATGGATGGGTTAATTGGAATAATTTCCCCTCCGTTAAAAGCGGTCTGAAATAACAAATTATGTCCTCGTGGGATGGACTGATGGTTAACGCATACGGTATTGCTATCTTAAGATTTAGGAGTAAAAATTGGCAAAGGCAATTTGTCGGCCCGCCTTCTCCAAACGCTAACTATAATTTTCGAATTGGTATCTTTCATGATTTATCTTTTCTATATTAATCTTTGATGGATAGGACGAACGAATCATCATTTCCACCGAAAAACAAATTACATGTATATGAATGAATAATATAATCCACCCACCCACCCACTCGTCCCTTGTCCTGTTGGCCACTTGCCTTTCCCAACAAGGGAAGAAGCCAGGCCTGGCTCGCTTCGCCAAATCCATCAAAGAAGCCACGCCATGCCATGGCAGCTACTGGCCTTTAGAGCTAGCCTGTGGCTACGCCTGATGTGATGAGTTGAGAAGGAAGGAAGGAAGAAAAAGGTCGATGCCTTGATGGAGAGTGGAGACAAGGCACTTGTGGTGGTGGGGTTTATACCAAATGGGCAGCTGTGGGCAGCCTCCCTCCTTTTACCCCGATGGGAAACAGAGGAATAGTCACATCACTTTCCGCACTCTCTGGCCTCCCTCGATAGCGACAACTGAAACCCTCCCCCCTCCTCTCTCTCTCTCTCCATCAATGTCATACCATAACATTCTTCCTAGCTCTTCCTCTAGTTAATTTTCTTTTGTATTCAACTGGATTGATGCGAAAAAACATGTATAGGGTATTATCTACCAGATGTCGTAGCTTGTCGCTTGCAAGATAATAACAGCTTTTCTCATTCACAGTTTGACTGAATTATGTATTTAGAAGAAGATGATCATAGAGCAAGTATGATCAGTATGTAGAGGAAAGAGAGCAGCTAGATGTCACTGAGTGGGGTTGCTTCTCCCAGGCATTATTGCCAGAATAGAAACCCTAAGCAGGCATCATCATGGAGTGCATGCTCATGTGAAAACTCCTTCGTCTATCTATCTATCAATTCCTTGGATCTCTCTTCTATTCCCTCTCCATCTAATTCGCTAGCTCTTGTCTTCTTGCTGCTGCGTCATGGACTCTGTCTCTCCCGCTGAGCACTTGTGCTACGTGCGTTGCACCTACTGCAGCACTGTTCTTGCGGTAATTAATGAGTGAACAACGATCGCAGCCTAGCTAGCTCATTGTCCATTTCAATTCTATGCATGTTTAATTTCTGTCTGATCGTTTTCTTTTGCCCTGATTTTGGATCTTTAAACCTGGCTTTATCTATGAATGATCTTTCCGAAGTTTTTTTTCCCTTCTTTTTCTGTTTGTGTTGTTAATTTAGGTTTGATGCTGTTCATGGTACCCTTCCAGATTTCTTGCTATAGCCTGCCTCGGGAAGTGGGCATATACATGAGTTTCACTGATCTTGAGATCTTGATCTTGATCACATATCTAAAGGACATGAAATAATGAAGCCTTCCCCTGGTTGCAGGTTGGGGTTCCATGTAAGAGGATGATGGACACAGTGACTGTCAAGTGTGGCCACTGCAACCATCTCTCCTTTCTTAGCCCTAGACCCATCCAGCAACCCTTAAGTCTCACTGAACATCCAATGAGCCAGCTTCAGGTTCATGACTTCTTCTTCTTCTTCAGGTTCAATTGTAGAGAAAAGATTTAAAGAGTTGAGCTAAGCAAAACTGATACAAATTTTCTTTAAAATTATGAAAGGGGCCTTGCTCTGATTGCCTGAGGGTTTCGCCGGCGCCGTCCTGGTTCTCCGGCGAACCAATCATCCAAAAGCCACCCTTTGTTGTGAAACGTAAGGCCTTGTATTTTCTTTATTAATTCTAATTGAGCATGAAGAACCATAGATACACATAACTTGGCTTGAATTTATGGTTACAGCTCCTGAGAAGAAACACAGGATGCCTTCTGCCTACAATCGCTTCATGAAGTAAGAATCATTTTTGTCTATATTGAATATTTTGGTTTCTATTGTCCTGTGCAATCTATACATCTCGATTAGGTGGTCTACTAGTCAGCATAGTTAGTAATACTTTAGGATTCTGTATATCTTTTTGTGTACTTGGACACTGGAACTAAGAAGCATAGCAGCTTGCTTGCATGCATGCGTGAGGCCTTCAAGTGCTACATCAGTAGCCCATGCATTCCAGTGCAATAAAGTTTGCATGGAGATGAGTAAAGCTATCAAGTAGGTAGGTAGATTAACAATAATAGTGCAGCAAATTTAGTGAAATTTAATTTAATGATCTTCTAAGAACTTTGGCCAACCAGCAAGAATCAAAATTCAATGTAGTGAAAGATTTGTTAAGAATATATATGAGTATTCATTTAGTAGAATACTTTTACTTGTTTTCAGAGGCCCTGAGGCTTGTTTCATTGAAGGGTTAAGTTGAAGGATGGATAGTGAGTGAGAGATAAACAGGGATTAATTATTCTTTTCTATGCATTATAATTCTTCTGTCTAAAATTGGATGAAAAATCAATTAATTATAGGAAAAGGTTACCCATCATCTTCATTTATAATCTTCTAATTAATCTAACAAGTACTTAATTTTATTTCATTTTAAACATATTTAGCAGTATATATATGTTCCAGTGAACTAAAGACATTATCATTGCATTTATCAGTTTAATCATTTAAAACATTAATAGTGTCTATCTTTCCAAACTGTTTCATATTACTTGCAATATAGAATCATTTATATATGATTCCATACTATGTTCTACAAGATATTGCCTAATTGCTCATGCACACCTAAAAATAGATTGTTAATCTTCAAATAACTAGAATCACAACTGTTTTTGTGCCATGAAAGGGAGGAAATTCAGAGAATCAAAGCCGCTCAGCCCGACATTCCTCACCGAGAAGCCTTCAGCATGGCGGCAAAGAATGTTAGTTTTGATCCACAGACAAACACATCCCTTTTCTTTTGTTCATCTCCTAATCATCTGCATGACTCAAATTGGTACATGAACAAAGTGGGCCAAGTGCGATCCTCGCTGCTCAACAATGGCTTCTACTTCTGAGGAGGACAAGAAGCTAGCTCCCATTTCAGAACAGGTAAATCCAAACCCTAGCTAGCTCATTTCAGATACAAAAACATGCACACTAGCTAGTCATATTAATTTCTTCTAAGGGTTTCATTATATGGCATGCTCAGGAAAGAAACAACAATAACTACACCAGAACGGAGAGCTCCAAAGTTCACAATCATATAGAAAAGGAGGACTAGGTTGCAATCGACATCTACATGGAGCTAGCTAGGTGTTCCACTAGTGGTGTTCTTATGGGTGTTCAGTTTAATTTTGTTGGATCGATCTTCTACTCTCTATACAATGAATTGAAGCATAGCTCTAGCTAGCTAGCTAGCTAATGATGTTGTATTCTAATTTCTAGTTCTGATCCGTGCATGGCTATGCATGCATATTAATCCAAACAAAAGGGAGTGATATATACTATGTATAATAATATCAACCTAGCTATTTATTCAGTTTCTACTGAGATCAGGTCTGAAGTAGGAGGTCGGCCATTATATTTTATGTTCATAAACTTTATAAAGCTTTATGAGATCATTACCTTTAACAAAGTTTAAAAGAGAAGGTTTAAAAACTTATAGGATTCTTGTCAGATCTTATTCTACTTTACTGTATAGTTTCCACTGCCTGCCCCAAGGTTACGTGGATGAGAGATAGATTACAGTAGTGAGTAGTCTAAGCTCTAAGATGGGAGGAACTTATTCCCAAAAAGAATGAATGTAGAGGATTCATAAATCTTATTCCTGTAATATAAATCTATTCCCTAAAAGAATGAATGTAGAGGATTCAAATCTTGCTCCTGTAATATAAATCTAGCACCTAAGCACTAACTCAATTATGTCCATGGGGGTATATTATTGATAAAAATATAGAAATAGAGGGAAAAAAAATAAAACATAAAACAGAGAATAATATTTTTTTGATGATCTTATTCCTTTAGCAGAAAGATTTATTTATATAAGTTGTCTAAATAATAAATGGAAAGATAAAATATATAGGACACATAATTATAATAATTATAATCATAGCAATATATATGATAAACTTGAAAATATTATCATTTGCTATCAGTTGGTGCTAATATTTGATAATGATGTCAAATAAAGTAAATCTCGATTGATTGAAATCAATTCGAGATTATTATATATCCTTTTGGAGCAAATGTCACGTTTCCCAAACGGGTTAGTATCCTCGGCCCCGGCTAGATAGATACATGTAGGTAAATAATAGGTGTCTTTGTCCTAGTACAACGGTCTTTTGTACGAGGGAGGTCAAGTATCCAATGAGATATTTTATATCCATTAGGAATTATTTATCCTAAAATCTATTAGAGCTAGTTGTCATCCATGTAAATATCAACTGTCTCAATTCATGAGAGCTCGAGATTATTATCATTGATTGTTACTATTGTTGCCATTAATTATTACTATATATATATATGATAAAAGGTGACTCGCTCACTCTAAGTGTGTCGTAATACGAATTTATAAGATGAAGAGAGTAAATTTTCGGAATTATTTCCTGAGTAATTGTTATTGTAAATGATTGTGCCCATGAGTGATTGACAACATGCATGAGCAAGTAAGTTTGCTTGTAAAGGTATTATAAGCAAAATTGTCATATCATTAGATATGTACAAGAATAACACCTAGAAGAAAAGAATATATCTAACGTTCGATTCATAAAAGATATATTTATTTTTTATTTTACCCCTCTATTAATTGTTATGGTATTGTATTTTTAAAAAAAATATCATTGTGATTTGGATTTTAAAGAACATAATCAAGGAGTTGATTTTCAAAAATCAACATCACAATTATATTAATATAAACTCTAAAATCAACATGACTGTAGTACTGACTTTTAAAAAACAACACCATAATAATTTGATCTTTAAAATGCAGTAGTAGCACAGTGATTTTAACATCATAATAATATTATTCTTCGGCAATTTACCAAAGGGCGTACTCAAAAATTGGTATTTACCAAAAGACATACCATAGTTTCATTGTTACCAAATAACGCACTTATTTTAGTGAACTTCCTCTTATACCCCTCCTGCCAAAGTACTGCATGTCATTCTCTTTCTCTTTCTTTTTCTCATTCTTAATAACGAATTCCGAGACATTTAAAAAGATTTTTTCAGATTTTTTATTTTAAAATAATATATTATGGAATTGGATAAAAAACGTAAGATAAAAACCGAAAAAATATTTCAATTAAAAAAATATCTCATCAAACGTGATTACAAATAAATAATTTTTTTATATTTGATTAATATAAATTAATATATTTAATAATATTATTAAATATATTAATATATAAAAAAAAGTTGAAGTTGATTTCAGGCCCACGCTGGGCCTGAAATATTTTATTTCAGGCCTAGCGTGGGCCTGAAATATTTTATTTCAGGCCCAGCGTGGGCCTAAAATATTTTATTTCAGGCCCAGCGTGGGCCTGAAATAGAAATAACTCAGGGCCTGAAATTAAATGATTTCAGGCCCTGCGTCGAATTGAAATCATGTGTTATGATAGGGTTTTTTACGTAGGTCTAAAATGTAAAGAAACATCTCTTTATATTTTTGAAATCACAATAAAAATTATTGAGAAAGACTACTTTATGAGAGGAATTCTAATCAATATAAAATGACCATTATATTAAAAACGAATTATATATATATATATATAAAGAAGTCAAATATTATTTATTATATTAATTTAATATTGTAGGATCGGATCGACCGGCTAGAGGGGGCTGAATAGACGGTTTATGAAAAATAAGCACTAACATTCGTCTTTAAAAAGAAATAAACTTGGTTGCAACAGAGTCGTTGCTTCCAAGGCAGTTGATGCTCAAACAGAAACTCCTTAAGGTGGAGAAGCCTTTATAGTTGTAGCACAGAGAAAGCTTAGAGAGAAAGAGAGTTTACAACTTGATTAATTGCCTTAACTTCTAAAACTCCAAGCCTATTTATAGGTTAGGAAAATAAATCCAGATCGTAGATCTTTGATAGGATTTCTCTTATCTGTTGATCTGCAGATTCGATCTTGACGGTTGATCATGGATGAGATTAAACTGCATCCATTGGATCTGATTAAAGGATAAAGTTATCCTTTAAGAGATAACTTTATCTTTTGCTCGCAATAGATAAATAACTTTATCATCTGCTCGCAACAACTTTAATCACATCTCTTTCTTATCTCAGTCGGTAAGGTTAATGATTTATGTTGGCGAGGTTGCTGGTTCGAATCTTTGCAGCAACAAATAAAATTCTTTTTGTTTCACGTGTCTTGTTTGACTTGGTCAAACTGACCAGTCTTTTGGTTCATCTTCTGGGTGATTTCCAGCCAACCGGAGTTAGGCTCATCCGAACCCGACTCCGGCCTTTCGCCCCTCGAGCGTGCTTCCTCCCGGTTTCCCGTCCCTCGAGCGTCGCGTACGTCCTTCTCGATCCACCGGTGTACTCTTCCGCAGCTTCCGTGTCCCTCGGATTGTACCAAGCCCGTCGGCTCACTTCCCCGCACAATCCTTCTCGTCTGCTACGTCTTACGCTCGACTTCCTCCGTTCCTAAGTTCCTGCATACTTAGACAGAGGGATTACAAACACACAGGACCTAACTAACCTAGTTGATCACATCAAAACCAGCCGGGGCACCATATAGTGGCAGAATAAAAAATTCAAGGATATATTTTTAAAATTCAAAAATCTCATAAAAAATTTAAAAAAATTTACCAAGTTTAATTTACTATGTGTAGATCTAAAAAAAAATCGGTTCTTGCAGAATAAATTAATTTTCTATTTTTAAAGTTAAAAGTTTACTTTTCAAATGAAAAATAATAGAAATTCAAAATTTATCAAAAAAAATTTCCACAATTTCACAGAATAGAAATTGAATTTTGTAAGAAAGTTTAGGAAAAAAAATTTTTCAAAAGAAACTTAATCATAAAATGTGTTAATCTATTTCTAATTTTGCAAGAAAAATTATGTAGTAGTAGAAAACTAATTCAAAATTGATTTTGGTATCCAAAATAGATTTCTATCGACAGGATTAACTAAAAATTTGGATGGAATGTAATTCTTTGGCACCTTTTTAAATTGACCTTCATGGTTTTTAAAATACCAATTCAACTTTTCAGGATAACTATTTTTCTTGTGTCGCAAACAGACAATATCACATTCTAATTTCTCAACTAAATTTTTCAGATCAATATTTTCATTTTTTAATTTAGAATTTTCTTTTTCTAATCTGCAATTAGATTTGAGCAAGGCTTTAACACCAGCATACAATTGATCATGAGGAAGAAAACAAACCTCACTTACCGGATCGCTTTCGAAAAGCGAGGTTCCTTCTTTGTTGTCACTTTCTGATGTCGCTCCCCCTTCAACACTGCTCCCCTCTTGATGACTTGCCATCAGCGCAAGTCCCGCGTACTCTTGAACTTCTGATTCGTCCGACGAGGTCTCGTCCCAGGTGGCCTTCAATGCCTTCTTTTTCTTTGGCTGGTTTTTGATTTTGGGACACTGATCTTTTAGGTGTCCCTCCTCGTTGCAGTTGTAGCATCGGACAGTTCGTTTCTTCGGAGACCGCCTTTTCTTCTGCATTCTCGAAAAGTTATTAGCTTTAAAAAAACTTTTAAACAAACTTACTATTTGCGTTGTCTCGTCGTCCGTCGAGGATTCTGACTCCTTCTCCGTTCTCCTTGTGTTTAGGGCCAGATTCTTCGTCTTTCTAGATCCTGCCCACCGAGATTCGTGTAATTCGAAAATGGAAAACATTTCATCTAATGTACTTACCTCTAAATCTTTGGAGATGTGATAAGCGTCGACGATTGAGCTCCACTCCTGGGTCCTTGGGAAGGCGTTGAGGGCGTATCGAATGGAGTCGCGATTACTTACCGATTCGCCGAGTTGGGTGAGTCCGGAGATTAGCTCCTTTATTTTGGCATGAAGTTCAGCCACCGTTTCTCCTTCCTTCATTTGCAGGTTTATCAGCTGGTTCCAAAGGAGATCCTTTCTTGCTGATTTGGCTTCAGAGGTACCCTAATGAAGTTCTAGGAACTTCTCCCATAATTCTTTTGCGGAGTGGTAGTTGCCGATCCGGTTTACCTCTTGAGTAGGCAAGACTGTTAGGAGGTGGAACTCGGCCTTACCATTGGCAACAGATTCCGACTGCTCCTTCTTATTCCACAAGCTTTCTTCTTTTTCATCCCCGTTCGCATCTTTAGGAACTGCAAAACCATATTTTATTGATAAAAGAATATCAAAATCTGTACGAAAAAATACCTCCATTTTTTTCTTCCAGACGGTGAAATCCCCTTCGAATTTAGGTGGATGAATGTGCGCGCCGGCCATCGTCTTGTTGCTTTCTCAAGCGATTAGTCCTTCAAAAGCGAACCCGCTCTGATACCACTTGTAGGATCGGGTCGACCGGCTAGAGGGGGCTGAATAGACGGTTTATGAAAAATAAGCACTAACATTCGTCTTTAAAAATAAATAAACTTGGTTGCAACAGAGTCGTTGCTTCCAAGGCAGTTGATGCTCAAACAGAAACTCCTTAAGGTGGAGAAGCCTTTACAGTTGTAGCACAGAGAAAGCTTAGAGAGAAAGAGAGTTTACAACTTGATTAATTGTCTTAACTTCTAAAACTCCAAGCCTATTTATAGGTTAGGAAAATAAATCCAGATCGTAGATCTTTGATAGGATTTCTCTTATCTGTTGATCTGCAGATTCGATCTTGACGGTTGATCATGGATGAGATTAAACTGCATCCATTGGATCTGATTAAAGGATAAAGTTATCCTTTAAGAGATAACTTTATCTTTTGCTCGCAATAGATAAATAACTTTATCATCTGCTCGCAACAACTTTAATCACATCTCTTTCTTATCTCAGTCGGTAAGGTTGATGATTTATGTTGGCGAGATTGCTGGTTCGAATCTTTGCAGCAACAAATAAAATTCTTTTTGTTTCACGTGTCTTGTTTGACTTGGTCAAACTGACCAGTCTTTTGGTTCATCTTCTGGGTGATTTCCGGCTAACCGGAGTTAGGCTCACCCGAACCCGACTCCGGCCTTTCGCCCCTCGAGCGTGCTTCCTCCCGGTTTCCCGTCCCTCGAGCGTCGCGTACGTCCTTCTCGATCCACCGGTGTACTCTTCCGCAGCTTCCGCGTCCCTCGGATTGTACCAAGCCCGTCGGCTCACTTCCCCGCACAATCCTTCTCGTCTGCTACGTCTTACGCTCGACTTCCTCCGTTCCTAAGTTCCTGCATACTTAGACAAAGGGATTACAAACACACAGGACCTAACTAACCTAGTTGATCACATCAAAACCAGCCGGTGCACCAACAAATATTATATATTATATTAATATATTATATTTTAATAGATTTTGATTGGAGGGCCTAAAGTCAGATGACTTCAGGCCCTCCTTGGGCCTGAAGTCACCTGACTTCAGGCCCTATGTAAATAATTAATTTAATAAAAATAATTAATTATAAAAAAACTTCTAATGATTATTTTTGATGTCCAAACTTCTAATGATTAAAAATTATATTGTAATAGGAGTTTTCTAGGTCTATCAGTGGGTTTCGCTCAAAACCCACTGATATTTTTTCAGAAATCCAGATATGAGAGGTCCATCAGTGGGTTTTGCTCAAAACCCACTTATGGACTAAACTACACCTATTCCTTTGGGAAAAATAATAATTTGAGGTTTGGACACCTAAATTATATTCTCCTAGCTCTACCCTAACTATTGATAATGTTTTTTCAGAAATCCAGATATGGGAGGTCCATCAGTGGGTTTTGCCCAAAACCCACTGATGGAAGAACTAAATTACACCTATTACTTTGAGAAAATTAATAATTTAATAATTTTTAAAAATATAAATAAATAATTTTTTTATATTTGATTAATATAAATTAATATATTTAATAATATTATTAAATATATTAATATATAAAAAAATAAAAAAAAGTTGAAGTTGATTTCATTATTTCAGGCCCAGCATGGGCCTGAAATAGAAATAACTCAGGGCCTGAAATTAAATGATTTCAGGTCCTGCGTCGAATTGAAATCATGTGTTATGATAGGGTTTTTTACGTAGGTCTAAAATGTAAAGAAAGATCTCTTTATATTTTTGAAATCACAATAAAAATCATTGAGAAAGACTACTTTACGAGAGGAATTCTAATTAATATAAAATGACCATTATATTAAAAATGAATTATATATATATATATATATAAAAGTCAAATATTATTTATTATATTAATTTAATATTATATATTATATTAATATATTATATTTTAATAGATTTTGATTGGAGGGCCTGAAGTCTCCTTGGGCCTGAAGTCATCTGACTTCAGGTCCTGTGTAAATAATTAATTTAATAAAAATAATTAATTATAAAAAAACTTCTAATGATTATTTTTGATGTCCAAACTTCTAATGATTAAAAATTATATTGCAATAGGAGTTTTCTAGGTCTATCAGCGGGTTTCGCTCAAAACCTACTGATATTTTTTCAGAAATCCAGATATGAGAGGTCTATCAGTGGGTTTTGCTCAAAACCCACTGATGGACTAAACTACACCTATTACTTTGGGAAAAATAATAATTTGACGTTTGGACACCTAAAATACATTCTCCTAACTCTACCCTAACTATTGATAATGTTTTTTCAGAAATCCAGATATGGGAGGTCCATCAGTGGGTTTTGCTCAAAACCCACTGATGGACTAAACTACACCTATTCCTTTGGGAAAAATAATAATTTAATAATTTTTAATAATATTATTAAATAATATATTTAATAAATTAATAAATAATATAGATTAATATAGATTAATATATTTAATAATATTATTAAAAAATTATTAAATATATTTATTAATATTATTTACCAAAAGATGTAATATTATTAAATATATTAATTTATATTAATCTATATTATTTATTAATTTATTAAATATATTATTTAATAATATTATTAAAAAATTATTAAATTATTAATTTTCCCAAAGTAATAGGTGTAGTTTAGTTCTTCCATCAGTGGGTTTTGAGCAAAACCCACTGATGGACCTCCCATATCTGGATTTCTGAAAAAACATTATCAATAGTTAGGGTAGAGTTAGGAGAATGTATTTTAGGTGTCCAAACCTCAAATTATTATTTTTCCCAAAGGAATAGGTGTAGTTTAGTCCATCAGTGGGTTTTGAGCAAAACCCACTGATGGACCTCCCATATCTGGATTTATGAAAAAACATTATCAATAGTTAGGGTAGAGTTAGGAGAATGTATTTTAGATGTCCAAACCTCAAATTATTATTTTTCCCAAAGCAATAGGTGTAGTTTAGTCCATCAGTGGGTTTTGAGCAAAACCCACTGATGGACCTCTCATATCTGGATTTCTGAAAAAATATCAATGGGTTTTGAGCGAAACCCACTGATAGACCTAGAAAACTCCTATTGCAATATAATTTTTAATCATTAGAAGTTTGGACAACTAAAATAATCATTAGAAGTATTTTTATAATTAATTATTTTTATTAAATTAATTATTTACGCAGGGTCTGAAGTCAGATGACTTCAGGCCCAATCAAAATCTATTAAAATATAATATATTAATATAATATATAATATTAAATTAATAAAATAAATAATATTTGAATTCTTTATATATATATATATATATATATATATATATATATATATATATAATTCGTTTTTAATATGATGGTCATTTTATATTAATTAGAATTCCTCTCGTAAAGTAGTCTTTCTCAATGATTTTTATTGTGATTTCGAAAATATAAAGAGATGTTTCTTTACATTTTAGACCTACGTAAAAAACCCTATCATAACACAAGATTTCAATTCGACGCAGGGCCTGAAATCATTTAATTTCAGGCCCTGAGTTATTTCTATTTCAGGCCCACGCTGGGCCTGAAATAAAATATTTCAGGCCCACGCTGGGCCTGAAATAAAATATTTCAGGCCCAGCGTGGGCCTGAAATCAACTTCAACTTTTTTTATTTTTTATATATTAATATATTTAATAATATTATTAAATATATTAATTTATATTAATCAAATATAAAAAAATTAATTATTTATATTTTTAAAAATTATTAAATTATTAATTTTCTCAAAGTAATAGGTGTAATTTAGTTCTTCCATCAGTGGGTTTTGGGCAAAACCCACTGATGGACCTCCCATATCTGGATTTCTGAAAAAACATTATCAATAGTTAGGGTAGAGTTAGGAGAATATATTTTAGGTGTCTAAACCTCAAATTATTATTTTTCCCAAAGGAATAGGTGTAGTTTAGTCCATCAGTGGGTTTTGAGCAAAACCCACTGATGGACCTCTCATATCTGGATTTCTGAAAAAATATCAGTGGGTTTTGAGCGAAACCCACTGATAGACCTAGAAAACTCCTATTGCTATATAATTTTTAATCATTAGAAGTTTGGACACCAAAAATAATCATTAGAAGTTTTTTTATAATTAATTATTTTTATTAAATTAATTATTTACGCAGGGCCTGAAGTCATCTGACTTCAGGCCTAAGGAGAATGACTTCAGGCCCTCCAATCAAAATCTATTAAAATATAATATATTAATATAATATATAATATTAAATTAATATAATAAATAATATTTGACTTCTTTTTATATATATATATATATATATATATATATATATATATATATATATATATATATATAAAATTCGTTTTTAATATAATGGTCATTTTATATTAATTAGAATTCCTCTCGTAAAATAGTCTTTCTCAATAATTTTTATTGTGATTTCAAAAATATAAAGAGATGTTTCTTTACATTTTAGACCTACGTAAAAAACCCTATCATAACACATGATTTTAATTCGACGCAGGGTCTGAAATTATTTAATTTCAGGCCCTGAGTTATTTCTATTTCAGGCCCACGCTGGGCCTGAAATAAAATATTTCAGGCCCCGTGTGGGCCTGAAATCAACTTCAACTTTTTTTTATTTTTTTATATATTAATATATTTAATAATATTATTAAATATATTAATTTATATTAATCAAATATAAAAAAATTATTTATTTGTATTTTTAAAAATTATTAAATTATTAAAATGATCTCTGTATATATTTGAAATCACGTTTGATGAGATATTTTTTTAATTGAAATATTTTTCGGTTTTTATCTTACGTTTTTTATCCGATTCCATAATATATTATTTTAAAATAAAAAATCTGAAAAAAATCTTTTCAAATGTCTCGGAATTCGTTATTAAGAATGAGAAAGAGAAAGAGAAAGAGAAAGAGATGCAGTACTTTGGCAGGAGGGGTATAAGAGGAAGTTCACTAAAATAAGTGCGTTATTTGGTAACAATGAAACCATGGTACGTCTTTTGGTAAATATCAATTTTTGGGTACGCCCTTTGGTAAATTACCGATTATTCTTTGAATACAACACTATAGTAATTGACGGGAAGGATAAAATAGAAAACAAATTTACTCGTTTGGAAATCTAAAAGTTAAGTGTTTTTTAGGAAACCAATCCTTTGATCAATTCCCGATAATTTGGTGGTAATGATGTAAATTAAGGGAGTAAAATAATTTTTCTTCGGCATGGTTATCCTTCATCACCCTATCAACTTAACTTTTAAATGAAATGAAAAAAATGAAAATGAAAAATAAAAAAAGTGCGATCGATTCGGTTTCATAGAAATTTTTCATCGGCCATCGGGGTAAATCAGGAAATACTAACGATGAATGATCTAGAAATCTAGTATTTTAGGATTTACGTCTAATTTAGAGAAAAAATTTCTGTAAAATACATAACTTAACAATATTACACTTTTGATAAAATGATGTACGATTTTGTAAAATGGAGTAAAGTTTATCGAAATGAAACATTAGGCGATTGAGAGGTTTGGGTTACGAGTAAAAACCGGTGGCTTAACTCAGCGAGAAGCAAACCCCTCGAAACCTTTGTGCGAGAAGAAAGGGAAGGACGATGGCGACGTCAATGGCGAGATCCGGGCTTCGATCTGCGTCGTTCCTTCTTCGACACGGAGTGAAGGGCAAGGCCGAGGCCCCAGCCAAAAGGAGCTTCTCCGCCTCCGCTTCCGCCCATGATGACGCCCGTAATGCTCCCCTGTTCCCCCTCCCTTTTCGTAATTCAATTAGATTAGCTTTGATTGCGATCTTTGCAGGCGAGGCCGCGAAGTGGGAGAAGATAGCTTATGCTGGGATTTCCATTTGCACTGTTCTCGCATTCTATAATCTCTCCGATGGGCATTGTCATCATGAAGAAACCCCGGTATTTCCTGTTCTCCCGCTGCATATGAATGCTAATTGTATGGCGATCAAATTAATGGTGTTTTACATGATCATCTGCAGGCTTACTCTTATTTGCACATTCGCAACAAGGAATTCCCCTGGGGTTTGTGTCCCTGCCTTGATATTTTCCTTCATTTTGTTTTAGCTGATTTTCGGTGACTGCTATTTTGATTGAACTTTTGTTTCTGATCATTTCTTTCTCTCATAGGAAATTGTACATGTTTGATGTAGTAAAAAGTTGTTTCAATTTCTCACCTGATTGGATTATATTCGTTCATGGTTGTAGTTACAGATTGGACTTGTTTGTATGATATTTTGTAATCAGAATTTTAAAAAAAAAACTTAGAAAACTTACGGATTGAATTGTATTTTCATCTGAAGCTTCCAAAATCCCTTATGTTAGAGGTTTATTTTCCTTTTACCACAACCAAATCGAATTCATCTTGAGTCTCTCTCACTAGTTTTGATGGGTATCAAATTGTATTCGAAGATCTTGGCACAAAATTAAGTTGCTTAGATTTGAGTTGAAAATTCAAGAGTAATTAGGCTATCTTTGTTTATAAGAAAATAACTTGTCAATGATTTTTTTTTTACTAAAATAATTGAAAAATATTTTTCCTGTACTTTGGTGCACAGAGGTGAAGGAGACATATATAGATAGATATTCCCTTCTCCAGGTCAAGTTGATCCTGTGGACTGGTTTAGTAAGTCAATCAGGCCATGCTAAGTGCCTCACCTAGCCTATCCAACCCACTTGGCACAACTCCCATCTCTTGCCCGGTTTATTGGGCAGTCTGAATCCAATGACTCACAAACCGTCTAATCGATTCACTTGGTCGATTCACTTGTTCTATCAAATTGCATGGTTGTCTAGGAAAATATATTTTCCTAGACAATATTTTTTTAACTGCATTATATATTACCCCATTCATCTCGTTCGGGTCAATGTACACAAACTACACAAGAGCTAGTTATAAGATATGGAAATTTTGTTGTTACCTGTCAGCCTGGCAGGAAAAATTTTGAATGCAAAATTAGTTGAATGTTTGATGCATGCATTTTTTCCACATCATCTACTGTGCTGCAGAGAAAGTGTCTGTGCGTTATTCTTTTTGTTTCTAACATTTCTCAGTACATTTACTCTTCATTTTTCACATGCATATGAACTTTCGGCTTCTTTCCTTCTTTTGCTGATGTTGTTTATTGTATTTTGGTCCCATGATGGTCTATTTGAGGAAAAGCATTATGATCACTAAACAAATCATTTTAACATCAATGTTTGTCCATGTTTTCATGAGGATTCCAAACTTAAGTATTTTGCTTCTTTTATATTATATGGAATAAATAGCATGGCAAAAAAAGATTTCGCCATTCGCCTGTTTGCAACTTCTCTGTCTGTCTTGTAGAAAATTACGAGTTTGAATAATTTGTTTTGGTGTTCAGGCGTTTAAGATATCGAACCCAACGCGTTGATAGTTTTCTTGGATTCAGCCTCAGGTGCCCAAATGAATTTAATGGTTCAACTTCTTCATCTGACTATTGGTCTTAAATCAGAGGATGAGAAAGTGTCAATTGCATTGCATAATTCTTGTTGCTAGATTTGTTAAAATTCTGAAGTGATGTTGGGCATGGATCGAAGCTTTGCAGCAGCTAGCGGAATCTCTAAATATCTGAATGGCAAGCCTCCCTCCTGGAAACTAGAGATGGATATCAGCTTGGGTTGCATCGTCAACACTTGCTATGTAAATGCTGGACTTCATCTGATTGGCCCAAAGAGCAGCCATCCCCTCAAACTGTTGCAAGCAGGAGACCAAAACCTGCACTGACTGAATGCCACCGCGAGCAAACAAGAGGAGGTCATCGGCATACGTCAGGTGTGTGATCCTCTGAGAGGCACATTTCGGATGAAATCGAAAATCTGAGCAAGTGTTGTGCTGATGAAGCATCCGACTGAGGATCTCAATGCATAAACCAAATATATGTGGAGATAAGGGATCTCCCTGCTGCAACCTTGGGGCACCTCAGAAGTGACCATATGATCCTCCATTAATTGCCAAGTAAAAGTATGTCGTCACACACTCCATAATCCAGTTGGAAACTAAAACCCTAGGAGACCATCTCGAAAGAAGTCCCAACTAACAGAGTCAAAAGCTCGTTGTAGATCAATTTTTAGAATACATCTAGGGGATATCTACATCCTAACATATTTCCATGGCAATTCTTGTACCAAGTGAATGTTATCTGAAATCAAACAACCTTTCACAAATGCTACCTATGCAGCCATGAGCTTAGATATGACTCTGTAGAATACACCATAACATGAGATAAGCCGATAGTCAGTGACTCGGCTAGCATGTGTTGACTTTGGAATGAGAGCAATCAACGTGTGATTCCATCGGCATAGGAGTGTGCCCTGGTTGAAAAACTCTCTGAGTGCAGTAAGAAAATCAAGTTTAACCACTGCCCAAGCTTGTTTAAAGAACTTGGAACCGTGACCATCCCGACCCAGTGTGACTTTTGTCCACTTAAGCGATGTGGAATGCCAACATGGTTAATTAAGATTTGATGACTATTTTATGGTGTGATGTTTAGGCTTCTTTATGGAGCATCTGATGAAAAATCAAATAATGTTTTGGTCGAGCAATGCCAAAGAAAGCTTGTGGGACAATTGGCATTTAGATAAAGAATGCTCGAAACAGGAAGAAGAGTTAGTTATTTGGATAAGCAAAGCTATGAATCTGAGTTAAGATACGGAGATCATGCGATGGGAAGTTAGCTCCATGATATGCCATGACTTTGATATCATAGAGAAACTTTGTGTTTTAACATATAGATTGGCCTTGTTAATATACTTAAGAACGTAACAAGTTTCCTTTTTCTATAAGAGTTATCTATAGTGAGAAATTATATTAATCTTGGCTTGTTAAAAATAGGATTCTAATATATACGATAAGTTTAATTATATGCTCTAGTAATTTTGTAGTATATATATATAAATAAATAAATAAAATCCTGCATACCCTTATACAACTAAAATTTAATTTTTTATTTTAATTTCTGTCTCTTTTGTATGAACAATTTTTCTTTTAAATTAAAATAAAATTTTTTCATTTCTCTCCTTTGATTGTATGCAATAATCAACGTGGTCCTGATTTTTAAAATTAAACACCATAGTTTAAATATACTAGTCACCGCTATGGTGTTAATTTTTAAAGATTATTACCAATTAGAATTGGTGCTAGTCTTAAAAGACCAACACCAATTGGTATTGGTCTTTAAGACCAGTACCACCACTTGGTGTTGGTCTTTAAAGACCAACAACAACATTAGGTGGTGTTGATTTTTAAATATTAACACCAACTTAGTATTGATCTTTAAAAATCAATACTATCTTGGTACTGATCTTTAAATGTCAGTACTTCCATGATGCTAGTAATGAAAAAAAAAAAACACCTTTGTGCTCTCTCTATGAATCATTGCTAATTTTTAAAAATTAATATCAAGGTGGTGCTAGTCTTTAAAGATCATCACCAAGCACCATTTGATCTTTAAAGACCAACACCACAATGGTGGTTGGTATTTATTAGCTGTAGTGCTGGGTTTTAAAAATTAATACCATATTGATTGTTGCATGTAATCAAAGGAGAGAGAAAAGAGAATTTTATTTTAATTTAAGAGGAAAAAGAGAAAATTTTTGCATGCAAATGAAAGAGGAATTAAAAAAAATTAGGTTTTGGTTGTATTAGATCGCCCACGTCAAATATCGCCCACAATCATTCACCTTAGGGTTTGCAGGATAACATTTTACACACACACAGTTATCCTAATGACCTTAATTACCACACGCAACCCGTGCAAATCTCAAATAATAACTCAACCCCTAAATCCTAAAAATAAAGTCGGATTAGCATAATCGGAAGTTAAAAAAAACAAATAAATCAAATAAAAAATCAGAAATGCGCGTTGTCACGGACGAGTCTGCAATTAACAATTCGTCTGTAGCATATCTTCAACGTGTGTGTGTGTGTGTAGGGTGGTGTCAATTCGGATGAGCTAGATGGGTTTGGGTCGGGTTAAAGTAAAAATTTTATAAAATAATCCCAACACAAATCGGTATAATTTGAAACTTTTAAGTCTGAATTCGAACCCGGATAACCCGAATAACCGGATTAAAAAAGATTTTTTTCTTCTATTTTTCCTATATTATTTACTTTTATCTCAAATTTATCATTAATTATCATATTAACATTGATAAAAATATACATAAAAACATCCTAATTTTTAAAATAAAATTTGATTTAACTTTAAAAATTCCATTAAACTCTAAATTCGAATTAACCTGGGTTAACCCAAATCCAACTCGATCCTAACACAATCTGAAAACCCTCAACTTGAATCCAACTTGAATCGGAAAATTCTCAATTCAAACTCGATATTTGTTAGGTCGACTTTCGTCGGGTAAGCGGGTCGAGTTCATTTTGGATACCCCTATATATAGGACTCTATTAGCCTATGCGACCCCCACCCCCTTCTTGACGCGTCCCGCCTCGCATGAGAGGGCGACCGACCTGGCAATAGGAGGTGCCTGCACCCCATACGTGGCCCCCCCTCATGATGTGCACGCAATGCGTGGAGAGGGTGTGTAGCTAATAGCTTCATGTGTGTATATAGTTTGCACCTTTTGTGCGCAACTCCGCGGGCAACTGAGTGCACTTCTAGGCGCCCCGCTCATTCAATTGTGCACGAGAGTCAAGCACGGGAGGTGAGCACCATATCATTCCCTTATATATAGGAAAGTTACCATGCGCACCGTGCCGTGCACTATGGGGCACGACTGTGCGGTGTGTAGATTTTTTTTCTTTTGTTTTTATTTTCTTTTAGCTTGCGGTTAAGCTATTTGAGATTTTTTTTAGTTGATACCAAGTATCCAAGTTTTTGGCTCGACTAATCCTAGGGGTGGCCGACCCAGTTTCATGGAAGTTCCCACCAGTCACCTAGGTAAATCGGGAAAGTGCACGTGGAGGCTCATCCTGTCAGCTAACGTTCTCGGGTTCGCTAGTCATTAAGGAGAAAATCCTCCATAATACACCATAGCTGAATCTTAAACTATAGATGCCTAGTTTATCATTGGAGGACCTAACCATAACATCTTACCTCCGAAAGCTGTCATTTAGGATTTTGCCTTTATTTTATATATATATATATATATATATATATATATATATATAATATTTTCATATGATACAGGCCTTTCCATCCGTGACACTGATTTAGGCGCCTAGAATGAATCCAGGCGTTTGGATTCATTCTAGGCATCAAAAATAATTTTTTAAAATATTTTTAGGATATATTATATATATTTAGGGTTTAAAAGTTGAGTTACAGCAGGTTTAAGGTAATAAGATTTTTTCTTTTGGGTTCAAGTTCTCTCTTAAGTTATAATGTTGAAGATAAAAAATTTTAGATTCTCATAAGATATATTATATATATTTACGATTTAAGATTTTATGATTTAGAATGAAGTTATAGTCAATTTATGCTAATAAGATTTTCTTTTACGGTTCAAACTTACCTCTTGAATTATAGTATTAAAATAAAAAATTTTAGATGTCACGGAATATATTATATGTATTTAAAATTTAAAATTTAAAAAATATTAATTTAAAAAAATTAATCCAGGCCAGACGTCCGAATCAACGTGGCACCGATTAGCGTCCAATGCAAGATCTCACTTACACCAAATTAATTCACAGAGTGCACAAAAAGTGTTTGTATAGAAGCTAATTTTTTTGTCTTGTGAGTTTTAAACAGGAATGTCTTTCCCTCCATCATTCCGTGTAAGATCTACTTCAAGTACCATGCATTGTCCTCGACTCTTTAATTATGTTCTGTATAGTTTGATAATTAATTTATTTGCTGTTAGAATCAATTTTCCTTAATCATCATGTGCTCAGTTAATTAAGGCACACTAAGCATTCCTCACACAGCCTACGCACGGCCATGCTTAGCTTCTGCCCCCGGTCATGTGCTCAAAAAATTATTATTATTATTATTATTATTATTATTATAGAAAATAGGGTTTTTTTTCACTAAAAATGTTAAAAGCCTTGCGTCTGGCACAAGCTAGCTGGTTCTGCAGTAGTGGGACGGCAGCTCATGAGAGTGTGGCTGCTGCACTGACACCGAGGCCAAGCAGAAGGAAGAGGATAGATAGATCCGCCGAGAAGATGGACGGGAATAATTAATTTCCCAGCTGCGTTAAACAGCAAGCGACAAATTAAATTACCAATGAATGCATTCACGATGGAAAATAAAATGATAATTTTCATGGTAGATATCTTTCCTAATTTATTCTTAAATTAGAAAAGAGATAAATTATGGATGATTATTAATTTGAATGATCAATATTGAAGAAGAATCGGAATCAATAGTAATAAGGAATTTATTTTAGATTTAATGGTGACAATATCCCATCCCGTGAGAAAACATTACGAATGCATTCACGGTGGCAAAAGATAGTTTATTCATTTTAACGTTCCCATCAATTTATATCAGGACTAATAAGGAAGAAGTAAATCATGATCGGGGATTATTAATCTAGACAATGACTAACGTATAAAGGATGATAAACAATGACTTTGTTAGAATTTAAGAAGACGGTCCATCGCCTACATTGCATATATCTGAGACCATGAATGGATCACGTCCAATCCACCCACCCTAGCTAGCTAGCTACCTATTCACCAGTCCTTACCTTGCCTTGTCTTTCCCAACAAGGGAGGAAGCCAGGCCTGGCTCGCATTGCCAAATCCATCAAAGGTGCCATGCCATGCCATGGCCTTCGAGCTAGCTAGCTGCCTGTGGCTACGCTTGATGTGAAGAGCTGAGAAGGCCGAAGGGAGGAAGAAAAAGGCTATTGGAGACTGGAGACAAGGCAGTACGTACTAGATGGGGTTAATTTATACCAATTGAGTGGCCAACTGTGGGCTCCCTCTTCTGTACCCCATGGAATAGTCACATCACTTCCCGCACTCTCTGGCTTCTCCTTCATCAAATCCCAAACTATTCTGAATTATATATCTTAATTTAATTTTCTTGTATGTACTAATGCAACTCTTCAAGTTTATTAATTGTTAAAATGGATTGATGTGAAAGCATGTAATAGAGTCTGTGGCATGTGCATGTATATGGGAAGAAGCTACCTCTAGACACCTTACCAGATGTTGTAGCTTGTCACTTGCAAGATAATAACAGCTTTTATCTTTCACACTTTGACCAAATTATGTATTTAGATAATGTAAAAGATGATCATGGAGTAACATATATCTGCAGAGGAAAGAGAGCAGCGAGATGTTACTAGAAGTACCAGGCATTATTGCGAGAATAGAAACCCTAAGCAGGCATCATCAATTTCTTGTGTCATCTTGCTGCTGCGTCATGGACTCTGTCTCTCCCGCTGAGCACTTGTGCTACGTGCGTTGCACATACTGCAACACTGTTCTTGCGGTAATCAACACACTGTTTCATGCATTTTCCAGTGTTTGTGTTGTAAATCAGGTTTAATTGTGTTCATGGTACCTTGATGGATGGTTGCAGGTTGGGGTTCCATGCAAGAGGATGATGGACACAATGACCGTGAAGTGTGGCCACTGCAACCATCTCTCCTTTCTTGTCCCTAGACCCACTGAACATCTAATGAGCCAGCTTCAGGTTCATGAATTCTTCTTGTCTTACAATTATACATCCTATGAGTTGCATTAATATGCAAAGTAGGGAAAAGATTTAGAGAGTTGAGTTGAGGCAATACTGATTCTAATTTTCTTTAAAATTTATGAAAGGGGCCTTGCTCTGATTGCCTGAGGGTTTCGCCGGCGCCGTGGTGGTTCTCCAGTGAACCAATGATCCAAAAGCCACCTTTTGTTGTGAAACGTAAGGCCTTGTATTTTGTTTATTAATTCTAATTGAGCATGAAGAACACATAACTTGGCTTGAATTTATGGTTACAGCTCCTGAGAAGAAACACAGGATGCCTTCTGCTTACAATCGCTTCATGAAGTAAGAATCAAAATGCTAAATTAGCTTTTACTTATTTCGTTACTGCGTTTGATAATTTTAGTTTTTTAACGATATTTAAGATAATTTTGATATTTTGATATTTATGTAAGTTAATTTTTTTAATTTTTTGTCTCATAAGTAATTTTTTTTTCATTATAAAATAGGAGTTGAGGTTTTATATATTAAGGATTTTTTTTTTTTTTTATGTCTTTGAGTCTATATATAAAGATCTGATTAGCTGATGAATGGGGGGATTTTTTAGTTTTATATTTTTAACAGTGTTGTATTTTTTTTATTTTTTAGTATTTCTCTTCGAATCAACAAATTTTAGAAGTCTGATATTCATACGTAGATCAACAGATTCAATAGCCCATATGATAATTGTTATCCGTCCGATGTCAATCTTCTATAACAATTTACTTCATAATCTCCGATGTTATTGATGTGCAGTGCAGGCATATATATAGATTAAATTAAATGTATGATTAATGCTTGATTAATGTTTTTGTTCTCTATTGTCCTGCGCAATCTATACATCTTGAAATTATACAGATCATCCTATAGTTTCAGTTTAGGATATGGTATATCCTTTTGTATGCTTGTAAGTTGGAACTAAGTAAATTAGCAGTGCTATACATGTTAATGTTCATAACTAGAATCCAAACTGTTTATGTGCCATGAAAGGGAGGAAATTCAGAGAATTAAAGCCGTTCGACCCGATATTCCGCACCGAGAAGCATTCAGCATGGCGGCAAAGAATGTGAGTTTTCCACAGACAAACACATCCCTCTTCTTGTGTTCATCTCCTAATTATATGCATTGCCTCAAAATTGGTACATGAACAAAGTGGGCCAAGTGCGATCCTCGCTGCTCAACAATGGCTTCTACCTCTGAGAGCAAGAAGCTAGCTCCCATTTCAGAACTGGTAAATCCAAACCCTAGCTAATAATTTCAGATACAAAAGCACACTAGTCATTCTTCTAAGGTCTTTCATTATATGGAATGGTTCAGGAAAGAAACAACAGTAACTACACCAAAATGGAGAGCTCCAAAGTTCACAAACACATAGGAAAGAAGGACTAGGTTCCAATCGACATCTACATGGAGCTAGCTAGGTGTTCCACTAGTGGTGTTGTGTTCTTATGGGTGTTCAATTCTTGTTGGATCCTTCTTCTACTCTCTATACAATGAACTGATGCATAGCTTTAGCTAGCTAATGTTGTTGCACTAATGCAAATGAAAGGGAGTAGTATGTACATATATGCATGTGGCTCTTATGTATTACAAGCGCTTCTCGATTTATTCTAGTAGTTATTGAAGATTTTTCATATGACCAAAGTTGGTCATTCCAAAATTAATTGATGTAAATTGAATATTGAGGGTTAATGAAAAAAAAACCTAGCTATTATATTATATGCATATTAAAATTTAGAATTTTAATATATTTTTAATATATTTCTTTTTAATTTATTTTATTGAAATGACGTGGTCCTTTTTATTCCTAAACATGTCCTATGCTATATGTTTTGTTGATCCATGCGAGAATGATTATCTCTTTACACAAGGAAAATAAAGGATTATTGGTTCATTCAAAACAAATATCATTAATAAGTGTGAATTAATTATTTATTCTTGATGAGAAAAGAAATAATGAATCATGGTTTGTAAAACTTTACTTTTTGGCTTCTGTGTCTAAATGGCTTAGTATATCATGTCACTTGGAAAACAAAGTTGTTCATAATGTAGCAGTTAATTTGGTTTAGGAAAATGATATCTTCAATTAAAAATCTCAAGAAAAAGCTTAGTAAATGACGTGACACGTTACATGTAGCGATCTCTGACAAATTCACCGTGCCCCCAGAGTATAATTTGATTCGGGACGGCGGTCGGAGTCCGTCAATGATGTCCAAATGATAATCGAACGTGTATATATAAAGTGTCATATCATTCACTGAATATTTCATTTAATTTTTTCGCTTAGTGTATCGTAGCTTTTGGTTTAATTGAACTTTTTGATAATGTAAATTTTTTTTACAAATATATTACACTGTCATGCTTACTAAATTACTGCAGGTTCGATTTAATATTATTTTTTTTCTCCCGAATCTCTTTTCTCACCATTTCTGAGACCTGGACCAGAACTATATTCCACAAATTAATCCCTTGCTAGTGAAAGTTGAAAAGGATCGATCCCTTTTCTAGAAAAGAAGAGGAAAGAGCCCAAATCTTCCCATCAAAATTATTTATTAATTCATATTTTCCAACTTGCAAAGTTTCAAAAGAAAGTTGATAAAAAGAAGAAGAAGAAGAAGAAGAGAAGAAGAGGAGGAGGAAGAAGAAGGTGGTTCCAAAAGGATGAACAATAGTGGAAGTCTGATCTAAGTCTGAAGGAACAAAGTCAAGTCCCTGCTCAGCTCCCACATTAACCTAACTCATATCTTCTCTTTCTCTTTGATTATATTCTTTTATTCTGTGTTCTTTCCTTTGCCACAAAGCAAAGCCAAAGCCATGCATGGACAACACAAATAATTCCACTGCTTACAAAACAAGCTAAAGTCATTCATTTATATATGCCTTGCTTCCTCCATCAATGCACATATATGTTAGCTTAGCCTCTAAGTCTCACATCACATTCTTTAAATATAATTCATCTCTGTGTACATGTTTCTTTTGGGTTAATTAGTTCACTAGTTATAATTATACAACCTTTTCAATCAACATTTACTATAATATACGCGGGTTCATATTTGATGCAGGATGAATCCAAATTTAACATGACTCCTTAAATTTTAAACGGTTATAATATTTGACTCGGGACTCAAAATTAGACTGTCGATGGTCACGCATACGTATTTCAGAGATCTACATTTATTATTGTAGAACCCATAATCGCTAACTTTCATGCTCAAATTCTACCATTTAGACCCTCATTTGATTCGTCGAAGGTTTAATTACTATTTTTAGGTAGTTTTCTCTTTTATAGTATTTTCTAGAAAGATTTTTTTATTTCTTCTATAGTATGTTTCTAGGACTCTAAATGAATTAAAGTTGAACAAATAAATTTATATTATTAAGTTTGATAACCAATCAAAGTAGTTTAAAATTATAAAATTTTTAAAGAATCAAGCTTAATTGAGTGTCACTACGTTTGGTAAAGGATAATCAACCTTTAATGTAATCAGGATTACATTACAAGATTGATTACTTTGTTTGGTACAGTTTTAAAATTGTAATGTAATGCAATCTGCATTACAAAAGTTACTAAAAGTGTTGTAATCTGGATTGTAAGGCCAACAATATATAATCTGAATTACATTACAGCTTAATTACATTACAAACTGGATTGCATTATCTCTAACCAAATGTAACTTTAAACCAATCAAGTGTAAACTCATAAAAATAAAATTAAATTAAACTTAAATAACTATTTCAATGACTTAGTTTATTTAAGGCTCGATTTAATGAGAGTAAATTACCTTATCAAATTGCTGCATTTAGTAATTTGAATATTTAATCAAATTGAGGATTAAAAAATTTCATTTAATTTCCAACTGGTTAAGGTGGGTATAAATATGACAAGTCACCGCAAATTTAAAGCCCGAGGTTTTTGATCCGAAGAAGGTGGAGGAGCCCTTCGTATGTCCACCTCCGGCGAAGGCAATAACTTCCCGGCAGAGCTGCCGTTGCCGCCGCCGCGGCCGACATCGGACGCTGCATCCTCCGTCAAAGACTTCAAGAAGCGCGCCGCTGCCCCGTCGAGGTTCCTCTTCCAGCGTAACGGCTGCTGGACTGACTTCCCCCACCAGGTGTTCGACCAATTGCGGCACGCCTTCCTCGCCGGAAACACGTCGTGCCAAGTGCGCGTCGGCGGCGCCTCCTACTTCTTCGACTTCCTTCGGATGGTCCAGGTCGATGAAGAATCCGGCGCCGCCAATCCGATCGCGTGGATCGGCGTCGACGGTCGCTGCTTCTTCCCCATTTCCTCTCCCTCCGACTCCGGCATCGAAGTTAAGCTCAACAAGAGTCTGTCGTCGTCGGAGGAGGACTCTTCTTCGACCACCGTCGGTTTAGGCCAGCCGAGGTGGCCGGGAACAGAGAGACTAGAAACTACAGACAGAGATTACAGAGTCGTGGCGAACCTGTTCGCGGCCGGGAACGCAATCAGCATCACCGCCATCCACAAGTGCCTGTATTCGTCGCCGGTGAGGAACACCCGGCTGAAGGCGTTTCAGATGCAGGTGGAGGCGACGAGGGCGGCGCGAGGCCATGCCAACGTAAAGGTCGGGTGGCTGCCGACGACTCTGACCGACTTGGCCGTGATCGTCGCCCACGGCTTTGGCCGGACGAATCACGAGCTCTTGGGCGCCGACGCTTGTGGCTTCGGCCTCCATCTCTCCCCGCATCATTCTCCCCTGCGAAGGTCAGCCCCTCATCCTCCTCCCTCTGTCCCACTTTTTTCATGTGTCCTTTGGCTCCTTTGCAACGGAGGTTTCAGGATCGAAAGTCGCAGCCGCACACGGTGTAAAAACGGTCTCAGACGTCTTATCCCATCAGTAAAAATTAAGATTTATCCCTCTGGACATTTATGGGTCCGGACCAGAGGGCACTAAAGTGGCTATTCCACTTTTTTACAACTTTTTTCATGTGTCATCTGTCCCAAATCACCCCCACAGCCGGTGCCTCGCCTGATTGCCGCCCGGCCAACAGGTGGCTAAGCGGCCTTTAGCCGTCTGTTCCGACCAAACTATAATATTGGAAAAATAAATCCAAGAAAATCACGGCTAACAACGACCGGATCGTACGTGATCCCTTGGGTTCACCTTCTACCGAGTTATAGTTTGGTCGGGCAGACGGTCGGAGGCCGCTGATGATAACTGGACGATAATTGGGCGATGCATCGGCGGTGGGCGGCAATTTGAGACAAGGGCACGTGAAAAAAGTGGGACCGAGAATCCCGTCCTTACTAGCCACTAAATCTCAACTATACTCAGCTGCGCGCTGTCGGAAGTCGACGGCGACGGGGAAGGGCACGTCGTGCTGTGTCGCGCAGTCATGGGGAACATGGAGGAGGTTGCGGCAGGATCCCTCCGGTACCATCCCAGCAGCAGCGAAGAGTTCGACAGCGCCGCCGACGATCTCGCCAGCCCAAACTGGTACGTCGTGTGGAGCACGCACATGAACACTCACATAATTCCTGAATACATCGTCAGCTTCAGATTCTCCAAGCAATCTCAAGGTACAGCAGGTTCGAGGAGGATGACGAGGAGTTCTTCGCCAAAGACTGTTGAAATCTCAACAATGTCATTCTCTAAGTTGTTTGCAGAAATCGTGAAGTCTCTCCCGGCCTCCATGAAAAAAGATCTGGAGATCACTTATAACCAGTACAAGGTAAGGTGATCTACTTCTTCAAGCTATCAATTCTGTTATGGCTCGTCGGATTTGATAAGTTTTAGGTCAAACGGTTCAGGGAGGAAGTTTGAGCAAGGAAGAGTTCATCAGGTACCTGAGAAGCACTGTTGGAGACAAGCTATTGACTTCCAGTATCAGGAGTGTTAGAGGGTACTGAAGATTTGTCTGTGTGTGTGTGTGCATGGTTAGAAGAGGATTGTGTGCACTTCGTTTTTGGTTTGATCCTTAAAGGGATTTTATTGTTTCCACAATCATGAAGAGCCTAAACTTATTGCCACTACCATCAGATTGAAGTTATTATAATCATCATTTCCAGTTTGAAGAATAAGTCTAAAATCTATAGATTAAGAATGTAGCAGTGATAACCCAAAGTTCTCAACTAATGGTCAGTCTTTTCCGGTAGCTAATGTAAGGATGTGTGATCCTAAGGAGACATCCAAAAATGATATAGTTGCCTTGAGCGCATTCGTTTTGGGATGTCCAAATCACTTCCAAATAGCTTGACCACTTAGTCGTAGACGAGCAGTCGAGCAACATATTAAATCCATATAATAATAATAATAATAATAATAATAATAATAATAATAATAATTTACTAAGTCACATACATAAGTTTCAATATTACTCATTATACTTAAAATTTTAAAAACTAGTAGTATATTTCCATTATGCTCCAACCTTTATGAACAGTCAACTATTATAAATTGTTAAGTATGTCAGTCAATTTTTAAATTTACTGTATTAAATTTACAATCAACAATCGACTGCCTATAATTCACTAGCCGATTGTTTCACTTGCTATGCAGGACCATGACACAGTTCACCATGCAAGTTTTAAAATTCCACAGTTGTATATATTGCAAAAAGTGGAATCGTCAATTTAACGATCTCTTGATCTCGGTCTCATAAGTATCCAGAAGAGATAAATCATGATTTTTACTAGTAGAATAAGGCACCTGAGGCCAAGAAGATTTAAGTCAGCAAACCAGGTTTTTATCCCATCTGCGACTGGCGACTCTCGAACCTGAGACCTTCGTTGCAAGCAGCCAAACGCCTTACTAACCAAGCCAACTCGTGGGGGCCCCACAGTTGTATATGTAGACTATAAAATTCATGTACCAATGCATGATTATACTCATTAATTTAAATCATACTCTACTGATCCTGTCGCGAAGTGAGGTGGATTCCCAAGAGTGAAGTGACCCTTCGAGCGCTACGAGCTGTGGATGCCGGCTTCGATCTGCGATAAAAGGACCGTTAGCGAACCCATTGGGAAAAGTCTCCGATAAGGCACTCCAACGGTCAAGTCAGTCTCTAGTGATGGAAGAGCAGAAAAGCAATGAAACAGTGAGAAAGTGCTATTGTGCGTACCTGTGCGACGGGGAGTAGAGAGGCTTATATAGCCGAGGGAGCCGGCAGCTTCTGCCTGGCTGCCACTCCCTGTCGTAGGCGAGAGCAAGGCAGGGCGTAGCCAGTATTGGCAGGGTGAGGCGCTGCATGCCCAAATAAGGCAAGGGGCGCTGCCGACTGCTGACGTGCGTCACCAGGCGCCGCTCGGCCTGACGGGAACGCAGGTAGTCGTGGTACGAGATGGCAAGGGGATCACGGTGTCAGCGAGATATCCGTGATTGGACCTGAAATGTGCCAGTTCCGCGCCGACCCCGTACCGCTTCTGCTCGTGTGATGTCAGAGAGTGGGTGAGCGTTCCTAAGGGTGATGACCATCTTCTTCGGAGAGCGCCGTTCGGCGGCTCTGGGAGGATCCTGGCCCCACGGCCACTGCGGCCGAGTCAGGAAGAGCTCGACCCCGCCGAGCCTGGCCTATCTAGGGTTGGGCAGTTTCGAGGTCCCCCGGCTCGGGGACTCCCCCGTTGGGCCTTCTTCGCCTTGCCCATTAGACCTCTATTGGAACCAGGTGTTTGAGTCAAGGTTGGCCTTTCGAGGACCCTGAATAGGCCTAGCTAGGTCGAGCGACATCGGCCTAACCGCCCACTCGAGCCCTATGGTTCACCGGGCCCCCGGGGACCATTAGCTCCCCTCACCCTGTCATGGCGCTAGGCTGGCCGGCCGAGCCATCTGTGAGTCGGGTCGGGATCATAAGCCTCCCCTCGAGTCTAGTCGAAGGAGGCGCCGAGTCCGACTGACTGGACTGTCGTTCCTGCACAAGCCTGGCACCCCCGAGTGGTCCACTTTGGTTGTCGACCTCTGCAGTCAGCCCCGAGCCAATGGTCCGACCGGGATGAATATCACATCAGATGTCTTTTACGTTTCTTACCTCGACCCAGGCCGAATCTCCTCGTATCTTTCCCTTTAATTGTCCCCTTAATTGCCCGGGCTACGTGTTTGTGGGTCATTCGTTTCCCGAGTAACGAAGTGTCAGTCGTCGGCCTGGGTGAATGACTGAGGTGCACGTGTATAGCGTCGCCTCGGGAGTTACCGCAGGTCGGATCGGACGGCTGTGGTTCTTTCCCTCCTTTTGTCGGACTCGCCATCGGACGACTGGCGGTAGCTGGTCTGCCCTATAAATAGGCCTTTACCATCTCCATTTTTACCATCACTCCTGAGTTTTGACGTCGAACTGCTGCACTTAGTCGCCCTGCTAGGGTTCGGCAAGATCCAGAGGCGCTCATTTTCGGCGATCTTCTCCGGCAACCTCCCTCTCTTATACTCAGTCAGTTTCCTTCTCTGCACTCATCTTATGGCTTCTTCTTTTCTCACTCGGACCCTTGGTACTCCACCATGGTGTCCGAGCTCGACCACCACGACCTCGACCAACTTCGTGTTGATTACCACATTTCCCCCGACTTCCCTCTTCGCTTACCCGAACCGACAGACCGACCCGAGTCTCTCCTCTCAGCTACATAACCATCTCCCGAAACCATCTGCAGGCCGGCTGTGATTCCCGATCCACCCTTTCATTTCATCTGTTTGTCGCTTCTTCCAAATTCCTTTATCCCAGCTGGCCCCGAATGCCATTCGGCTGATTTGCAGGTCGGTCGTTATCTTTTCTCTCTACAAGATCCCCCTTCAACCTGACATTTTTTATTACTTCTTCTACCCTAAGAGACAATAGCCGGGTGATTTCTTCTTCCAAGCCCGAGCTAACAATTCCTTCCTAGTGAAGCTTCCAACCTCTAACAAAGGTTGGAAGGAACGCTTCTTCTTCATCAACATGACCCGCCCCGAGCTGGCCGACCACTTGGATCGCTGACTTGCCTTCTCCTCCTCCTCTACCAAAAAACTATCGAACACTCCCCACCTATCAGTCGGCCCTTCCAAAATCGGGGGCAGACACTTCCACGAGTTCGTCTGCTGAGCCAGGGCATCCTCCACGCGTTCGGACTCAGCCCTATGTACCCTTCCATCACTCTGGTTCACTCGGTAAGTTTCTTGTTTCTTATTTTGCCAATTAATGCCTGACTAACTCTTTGTGGTTCTTGCAGCCGACATGATGCTGGCGCAGTTCTGAGGAGGGTTTCGGCCTAGACAACGCTGAGCTGGAGGCTCGGGTGGCTGAACAGCTATCCCAACGAGGGACCGCGCCCCCGGCTTTGGTGTCCTTGTCGCCCTCCCCCATCCCTGCGAGCGTGCCAGTCGACGATCCCGAGCCTGAGGACGACGATGACCAGCCGCTCCTTGTTAGACGCCGACGAGTGTGGGAGTCAGCCATGGAGTCAGTGTCGCCGACTGCCGAGCTAGCTGAGGCCTACCAGCCGGCCTCAGAATAGACAAAAGAAGAAGAAGAAGGCGATCGAGTCTGCTGCGCCTCCCCCGTCTCTGACCCGGGCGTCCCAGGGGGACTCGGGCTCTCCCCACTCCGAGGACCAGCTCGGGTATCCCCCCATGCACCTTCTAATGCCATCGCTTGTCGACCCTGCATGAGCTGGAGGTGCCGAGCGACGTGGACACCGGCGGAGTCAAGAAGTCCACCTCCACGGTCCCATCACCGACCACTTCCATCAGGGCCTCCGGGAGTGCAACTACCGAGGCCTGACCATCCGAGCCAACACCTTCATGTCGGCGGCTACTCAGGTATGTAGGTTAAGTATGTCTAAGTCTCTTCTCCTTAGACTTTTCTTATTTCCACACTAACGGTGTACCTTTGTGTTTTACAGCTCTGGGGTTCATGCTACAGCGTGTCAATGACCATGCTGGCACATGCCAAGGCCCACTTCTGAGCTGAGCAGCGGGTGGAGGACCTGGAGGCCCGACTTCGCCATACCCAGCTGACTTCGGATGAAGATTCCCTCAATGGGCTGAGGGCCGAGGTCATTGGTCTCCAGGATCGACTGGCCCAGTCGGAAGAGCAGCTGGAGGCTTTCAGGGCTCAAGTTGACGCGGCTGACACGGCAGTCGGTCAAGCTCTCGTCCGGGTCTCTCAAGCTCAGCACACTGAGGCCAAGGCTTGGGCCCTCAAGGACAAAGTACAGAAGAAATTGAAGAAGACCCGGACCAAGCTTCATAAGACGACTCGGTCGGCTAGACCCTACAGTCCAAGGTAGAGGCCAAGAAGCAGGAAGTCAATTCTAACCAGCCAACTGGCCAGCTGGGACGCCGAGCTCTAGGCCCAAGCGAAGGAGCTAAACCGACTTCGCGAGCACGGTCGGCCTGGGAGGCAACCCAGTCAGAGCTCGAGGAGCTCCGGGCCTATAAGGAGGGCGAGGCTGCTCGATGGGAATCTCGGCGAGTGGAGTACATCAACTCCCGAGACTTCTGCGAGCAGCTGTCGAGGAGGATCGACCCATGCTTAAGCAGCAGCTGTCCAATACCATTGAACAGCTTAAGCAGGGCGAACATCTTCTACCCGACCTCCCAGCCAACACTGTCAGGCTGTCCGGGTTGACTCAGGGGATGGAGAACGTCTTCCGACCCTTCCAGTGAGAATCGGCATTTTGCTGGTTTTCTCCTTTTTTGTTGTTTCCTTATAGAGGCTCGACCTCCGTTTGTACTGCCATTTCTTCTAATGAAACATCTTTTTTACTTAAACCTTGTCAGCTATGTTTGCTAGTTTTTTAGTATAAGTGTCGATCACTTGGACCCGTACTCGAGTCCCTTTTCTCTTCTTTCCTCTATGCCATCGACTCGACTAACTCGGTCGAATGTCGTGAATTCTCGGATAGCTTAAGGCTAGGGGCTAGCCCCTAAGTCACCAGCCCACCTGTGGGACTTAGCTTTATTGCGCACTCGATCGGCTTGATTCCCGGGAGCATGGGTTGCGACGCATCCGGTCTAGGGGGACCCGAGTTAAGTACAATGCTACTTGCTTCAAGAAGTTTCACGCTAGGATTCTCAGTCGGCTGGATCCCTAGGAGCGTCGGTCGCCACACATCTGGTAGGGAAGCCGAGCCAACGGGTGCGTGGGAGCATTCCCACTTATAACTCGCGCGGAGGCGAGAGTCTGAACACTCGGTCGGGTAGAACCCAGGGAGCGTGGATCGCTACGCGTCTGGACTGGGAGCCGAGCCGAGGGGTGCGCGGAAGCATGTCCGCTTATAACTCGCGCGGATGTGAGAATATGGACACTCGGTCAGGTAGAACCCAGGGAGCGTGGGTCGGCACGCATCCGGACTGGGAGTCGAGCCGAGGGGTGCGCGGGAGCATGCCCGCTTATAACTCGCGCGGAGGCGAGAGTCTAGACACTCGGTCGGGTAGAACCCAGGGAGCATGGATCGCCACGCGTCCGGACTGTAGCCGAGCCGAGGGGTGCGCGGGAGCATGGCTGCTTATAACTCGCGCGGAGGCGAGAGTTTGGACACTCGGTCGGGTATAACCCAGGGAGCATGGGTCGCCACGCGTCCGGACTAGGAGCCAAGCCGAGGGGTGCACGGGAGCATGCCCACATATAACTCTCGCGGAGGCAAGAGTCTGGACACTCGGTCGGGTAGAACCCAGGGAGCGTGGGTCGCCACGCCTCTGGACTGAGAGCTGAGCCAAGGGGTGCGCGGAGCATGCCCACTTATAACTCGCGCGGAAGCGAGAGTCTGGACACTCGGTCGGGTAGAACCCAGGGAGCGTGGATCGCCACGCGTCTGGACTAGGAGCTGAGCCGAGGGGTGCGGTAGAACCCAGGGAGCGAGGGTCGCCACACATCCGGACTGGGAGCCGAGCCGAGGCGTGCGTGGGAGCATGCCCGCTTATAACTCGCGCGGAGGCGAGAGTCTGGACACTCGGTCGGTAGAACCCAGGGAGCGTGGATCGGCACGCGTCCGAACTGGGAGCTGAGCCGAGGGGTGCGCGGGAGCATGCTCGCTTATAACTCGCCCGGAGGTGAGAGTCTGGACACTCGGTCGGGTAGAATTCAGGGAGCGTGGGTCGCCACATGTCTGGACTGGGAGCCGAGTGGAGGGGTGTGTGGGAGCATGCTCGCTTATAACTCGCGCGGAGGCGAGAGTCTGGACACTCGGTTGAGTAGAACCCAGGGAGCGTGGATTGCCACGTGTCCGAATTGGGAGTCGAGCCGAGGGGTGCGCGGGAGCATGCTCGCTTATAACTTGCGCAGAGGTGAGAGTCTAGACACTCGGTCGGGTAAAACCCAGGTAGTGTGGGTCGCCACGCGTCCGGACTGGGAACCGAGCCGAGGGTTGCGCGGGAGCATGCCGGCTTATAACTCACACGGAGGCGAGAGTTTGGGGTGCTTGCAGATTAACCAAGAGCCATATCCTTCCCTTATCTTTATAGGGTTTTGAAGTACAGTTGTCTCTCAGGCCCTTACTCTGCCTCTCGATAGGGTTGAAGATGGATAGCGCTCCAAGGCCGATCCAGCTTTCTTCCCTGCTCGTTCTCCAAGTAATATGCCCCTAAGGCCAATTTCTGGATGACCTTGAAGGGCCCTCCCCATTGAGGCTCCAGCTTGTTGACGTCCCCGACCGGCTTGACTCTCTTCCAGACGAGATCCCCGACCTGGAACGCTTTTGGCAGCACCTTTCGATTATACCTTTGCTTCATTTTTTGGCGATAGGCAAACATCTGAGCGGCCGCCTTTTCTCGAATCTCTTTGACCATGTCCAACTCCAAACGCCTCCTTTCCGAGTTATCTTCGTCGTAGGCCTTTCACCGATCAGACTCGCATCCAACTTCGACCGGTACCACGACCTCACTTCCGTAGACCAATTAGAAGGGTGTGTGGCCCGTAGTTTCCTTTGGCGTGGTTCGCTGAGCCCACAAGACACTCGGCAACTCATCTACCCAGGTTCCTCCTGCATGATCCAGCTTGGTCTTCAAGCCCCTCTGGATCTTCCGATTGGCCACTTCTGCTTGGCCGTTACTCTGCGGGTATGTCACAGAAGTGAAAGCCTGCTGAATTCCATAGGTCGAGCACCATTCTTGTATTTTCCGACCCTGGAATTGTCTTCCATTGTCCGAGACGAGTTTGTGAGGAATTCCATACCTACACAAGATGTTCTGCCATAAGAACTTGATCACGGCTTGCTCAGTGATACGCGCCAAGGCCTCAGCTTCTATCAATTTGGAAAAGTAATCGATAGCCACCAGCAGGAATCTCTTCTGAGCTACGGCGGTCAAGAATGGTCCCACGATGTCCATACTACATTGATCGAACGAGCAGGAGACTATTGATGCCTTCATCATTTCTACGGGTCGGTGAGGGAGGCAGTGATGCTTTTGACAGTACAGGCATGTGGAGACCATCCTGTCGGCGTCCTTTTGCAGGGTCGACCAGTAATACCCGGCTAGTAGCGCCTTTTGGGCCACGGCCCAAGCCCCAGCATGACTTCCACAGACTCCCCTATGTATCTCCCTCAGCATATAATCGACATCTTCCTCGCCCAAGCACTTGAGTAGAGGTCGAGCAAAGACCCTCTTATACAACACATCCCCGACCATTGAGTATTGAACTGCTCGCCTTCTGAGGAGTCGAGCTTCCTCCCGGTCAGCCGGGAGGACCCCCTCGGTTAGGTAAGTGATGAGTGACGTTCTCCAATCTGTCCCAAGCTCCAGCTCAGCCTGTTGCTCTATATGCATTACCATCATCGCCTGTCCACTTGACTGAGGAAGTACCCAAGAGCCTACCGAGTTGGCCAACTTGGCTAGCTCATCTGCCCTTAGGTTGCTTCCCCTGGGGATTTTTTATAGCTGCACCTTCTGAAATCTGGCTTTCAATTTCTCGTAGGCTTCCACGAAGGCTTGCAACCGATCGCTGTTGACCTCGAACCAATCGGAGATCTGTTGGGTGACCAACTGAGAGTCTGAGTACAGTATCACCCGAGTGGCTCCCACGTGCTTGACAACTTGCAGTCCAGCTATGAGGGCTTCATACTTGGCTTCATTGTTTGTGGCTCGGTATTCTAGTCGAACTGATAGATGAAACTGCTCCCCCTTTGGGGAAACCATTAGGATGTCAATTCCACTACTAGGCCGAGCTGACGAGTCATCCACATAAACCTGCCAAGCTTCTTCAGCCTATTCCGAGTGCAACTCACTTAAGAAATCTTCCAAGGCTTGCGCTTTGATGGATGGCCAAACTTGATACTGGATGTCATATTCACTCAGCTCAGTCGTCGGCCTGATGTCTCGGGGTTTGAGGCTACTCACCCTAGGTTGCTGTTAGTTAGGACCACGATCGGGTGCGCTAGAAAATGATAGATCGATTGACGTTGCTAGAGGGGGGGTGAATAGCAATTTTCGAACCCCTTTCTTCCTACACGGTTAGTTGCACAACGGAATATACAATAAAATAAAACTAACAATGAAGAACAACGCTAACAAACCGAATTTACTTGGTATCCACCCCGGACGGGTGACTAATCCAAGAATCCGTCGGTGGATCACTCCTCGGATAACCTCCGGCTAGCCCTCGTCGCTCCTTGTGGGTGGAGAAACCTCGCCACATCACCTCGGACATTATCTGGGCACAGAAGACTACTAACTCACTTTACCCAAGCGAGTTTCGTCAAGGAACCCCAGCCCAAACCGAGTTCTCTTTAAATAGAACTCAGGCTGGAAACCCGCTGGTAGTCGACTGCTCCCAGGGCAGTTGACTGCCCTCACTTGAATTCGACCGTTGACACCCCCAACGTTCAAATCCAGCTATACACCTGTCGACTGCTCCACTAACACACCTAGGGTTACACTCCCCGAGTACACTTTACTCCGCACTCGAACCCTAGGATTTCCAGAGTACAATCACACAGCACTCGTACCCTCACGACTCGACTGACTCCTCCTCCGCAGCCTCGACTGTTGCCTTCGCGCCCTCTTCATCTTCGGCTCCCGTCCCTCGGATGCACGCAAACCTCCAGCTTGTCTCCATGCCATCCTTCACGCATGCCTTGAAGTCCGCGCCCATCAACTCATCGTCCCTGCTCTCCAAGGTCCCTCGGATGCGTACGCAAACCTCCAGTTTGCCTCCATGCCACCCTTCACCGTACTGAGACTGTCCAGTCAAGTCCATATGTGTAACCTGTACAACCTGCACACTCAACATACACATATAAGAACACAAGGGTAAACCTAACTTAAACCCTTTGCCCAAACATCAAAACTTATGATCACTCCGAATCACAGATTGCCTCAGAAAATAGGGTCGAAGCCTTCGAGCAACTAATAGCAGTACATAAGCCAACTTCTTGAGTGTCGTATATCGACAATCGGCTCCTTTTAATAAATGGGCGAAGAAATACACAGGTTGCTGCTCAGCCCCCTCCTGCCTAACCAACACCATGCAGACTGACTCAGCCGAGGCAGCTAAATACACTGACAATAAGTCTCCTACCTCGAGTTTGGCCAACACAGGCAGCTCGGCAAGATACACTTTTAACTCTTCAAACACCTTGTCACAGTCAGCGTCCCATTAGAACTTGGTGGCTCGGCGGAGCGTCTTGAAGAAAGGTAGTCCTCGTTCGATAGATCGAGATATGAAGTGCGATAGTGCTATGATTCGGCTCGTAAGTCTTTGCGCCTCTCAGAGATTCCTTGGTGGGGGCATGTCAAGAAAAGCCTTAACCTTGCTCGGGTTGGCTTCTATGCCCCTCTCGGTAACTATGTATCCATGGAACTTGCCACTCTGAGCCCAAAAAGACACTTCGCGGGATTTAATTTAAGCTCGTACCTGCGTAGGGTCTGGCAGGTTTCCTCCACATCCTCCACCAGATCTGCTGCTCGGTTGGACTTGATTAGAATGTCATCTATATATACATCAATGTTCTGGCCGATCTGAGTGTGAAACACCTTGTTCATGATCCTCTGGTAGGTGGCTCCAGTGTTCTTGACTCTGAAGGGCATGACGGTGTAGCAGTACGTGCCGCCAGCCGTGATGAAGCTCACTTTCTCTTGGTCCTCAACTGCCAAGAGCACTTGGTGATATCCCTGGTAGGCATCTAGAATGGAGATGAGCTCGCTCCCTGCGGTCGAGTTAACCATTTGATCGATCCGGGGCAGGGGGTAGCAGTCCTTCGGGTACGCTCGGTTGAGATCCCGGAAGTTGATGCACACTCTCCACTTATTGTCAGGCTTGGCTACCAGGACCACATTGGCTAGCCAGGCCGAAAATTGGACTTCCCGGATGTGCCCGACCTCCATCAATTTCTCGACCTCCGCCTGGATCACCTTATTCTGCTCCGCGCTGAAATCTCGCTTTCTCTGTTTAACTAGCCGAGTGTTAGGATAGACGTGAAGATTGTGCTCGACCACCTCGGGTCGGACTCCTTTTAGCTCCTTTACAGACCAGGTGAACACATCCTGGTTCCTGGTTAGACACTCCTGCAAAGGCTCCTTCAGCTCGCTCGGCAAACCGGCGGCTATCTTGACTCGGGCTTCCTCTCGGTCCAGAAGCAACTGGACCTCTTCATTGTCATCGTGCAGCTTGACCCAAGGGGAAGCCTGCACCATGTTGCAGCTAGAAAAGGGGCGAGGGGCCTTCTGACTCTCCACCCGGACATCATCCACATAGCATCACCGGGCCACCCTCTGATCTCCTCGGACCTCTCCAACCTTGTCGCCAACTGGGAATTTGATCTTGAGGTAGAAGGTCGAGGTAATTGCCCGGAACTCATTGAGGGTCGGTCAGCCCAAGATTGCGTTGTAGGCCGAGGGAGCATCCACTATCAGAAAGGTGGACCATCTGATCCTCTTCAGTGGTTCCTCGCCTAACGAAATGGCCAAGTGAATCTGACCAATGGGTTGCACCTAATTCCCCGTGAATCCGAACAGCGGGGTAACCACCAACTCCAGTTGGGACATCTCGATCTGCAACTGGTCAAAGGCTTTCTTGTAAAGTATATTGACCGAGCTGCCCATGCCCACTATGGTCCGATGGACCTGGTAGTTGGCGATGACAGCTGTGACGACCAGAGCGTCATCATGCGGGACCTCCAATCCCTGTAGATGTTGGGGATCGAAGCTGATCTGCGGCCCCTATGCTTGGGCGACACTCATGGCGACCTGGTGAATCTCCAGTCGGCGCACTTGTGCCTTCCGGGCTCAATTGGAATCTCCCCCGGTAGGCCCGCCTGAGATGACATGCACCCCTCCTCGGACGGCGTTCTGCCAGTTGGCCTGCTCCTCGTCCATTTCTTCGGCTTCTGCTCGGTCTTCTTGCGGGAACAGGTTGCAAGCAGTTGGGGGGTTCCGCCTAGGTTCTTTAGCGGCTGGGGCGATGGCCTGTCCTCCCGGCCCGATTAGCGCCCGTGAGATGTGTGGCGTCCCCGCCCCCGGGGAGTTGGAGTCCGGCCTCTCTCGGCTTGCCGACACTCCTCCGTGTCGTGGGCGTGGCATGGTGAAACATGCAATAGGGCCTCCAGCGGGTTGGCAAACACCCCTGGGCTACTTGTTGCACATGCCTGCGCTCCATTCCTGCACGATCGACTGCTGCCCGTGGGCTGCGGATGGGTCCACCCGGGGATCGACTATGCTGCGCAGGGCTCGGGGTTGGCGTATTAGCCACCTCCTTCCGAGCGGCTTGTGCTTCCTCTACATTAATATACTTGACAGCCTTCCCAAGCAGGCTGTCGAAGTCCTTCGACGACTTTCTGATCAACGATCGGAAGAACTCTCCCTCCTACAGTCCTTGGGAGAAGGCACTGATCAACACCTCGGGCGTGGCAGTCGACACGTCCAGTGTGACTCCATTAAACCTCTTGATGTAAGGCTGAAGTGATTCCTTCGGGCCTTGCTTCAACGCAAACAAGTTGAGGCTGGTCTTGTGGTGCCTCCGACTGCTGGCGAAGTGTTGGAGGAACGTCCTCCTGAGATCTTCGAAGCTGGATACCGACCCATTGGGGAGTCGGTCGAACCACCTTTGAGCTGGTCCCGAGAGCGTTGTCAAGAAGGCTCGGCACTTCACACCCTCAAGGTACTGATGCAGCAAGGTCGTACTCTCGAATTTCATTAAGTGCTCTTCAGGATCGGTTGCTCCAGAGTACTTAGGGATGGTGAAGAACCTGAGGTGCTTAGGGACTGGGTCCTCCAAGATCCAAGAGGAGAAGGGGCTACGTACCAAGGCGGCTGGAGATACTTCAACTGGGGTCTTTCCCTGATCGAGGCGAGGCCGGTGCGTCTAACTGGAGGTCGACGCCTCGACTAGCATAGGGTCAGCCTCGTCGTCCTACCCTCGGTAGAAAGCGGCGGGAAAGGGGGTCGAGCCCCCCTCGGGCAAGGCGGCCTTTCCCCGGCCTCCTGAAGGACTAGGTGCCAAGGGCTCGGGGAATCGGGCTGTCAGGCTGTCGGCTTGCGACAGCCTCTGAGGGGTCCTCTGAGCCCGAACGGCCATCAAGAGCTCGTATTCTTTAGGCGTCATGGTCATCATGACTCGGTTGGGATCTTCCATTGTGCACCTCCAATCAAGCTAAATTGCCCTCCTTCTGGCGTCAAATTTGATCCTGTCGCGAAGTGAGGTGGACTCTCAAGAGTGAAGTGGCCCTTCGAGCGCTACGAGTTGTGGATGCCGGCTCCGATCTGCGAGAAAAGGACCGTTAGCGAACCTGCAGAGAAAAGTCCCCGGCAAGGCACTTCGACGGTTAAGTCAGTCCCCGGTGGTGGAAGAGCAGAAAAGTAATGAAACAGTGAGAAAGTGCAATTCCGCGTATCTGTGCAACGGGGAGCGGACAGGCTTATATAGCCGGGGGAGCCGTCAGCTTCTGCCCAACCTGCCACTCCCTGTCATAGGCGAGACAGGGTAGGGCGTGGCCAGTATTGGCAGGGTGAGGCGTTACATGCCCGAATAAGGCAAGGGGCGCTGCCGGCTCGCTGACGTGCATCACTAGGCGCCGCTCGGCCTGACGCGAACGAAGGTGGTCGTGGTACGGGATGGCTAGGGATTGCGGTGTCAGCAAGATATCCGTGTTTTGGACCTGAAACGTGCCAGTTTTGCGGCGACCTCGTACTATTTCTGCTCGTGTGATGTCAGAGAGTGGGTGAGAGTTCCTAAGGGTGATGACCATCTTCTTCGGAGAGCGCCGTTCAGCGGCTCTGGGTGGATCCTGGCCCCACGGCCATTGCGGCCGAGTCAGGAAGAGCTCGACCCTGCCAAGCCTAGCCTATCTAGGGTTTGGGAAGTTTCGAGGTCCCCTGGCTCGGGGACTCCCCCCGTTGGGCCTTCTTCACCCTGCCCGTTAGATCTCTATTGGAACCAGATGTTTGAGTCAAGGTTGGTCTTTCGAAGACCCTGAATAGGCCTATCTGGGTCGAGCGACATCAGCCTAATCGCCCGCTCGAGCCCTATGGCTCACTGGGCCCCCAGGGACCCTTAGCTCCTCCTCGCCCTGTCATGGCGCCAGGCTGGCCGGATGAGTCATATGTGAGCTGAGCCGAGATCATCTACTATGAAAGATTTAACCTTGACACTCGTCACATTCGTTAATTTCCTTCAGTACTTTTGTCAAACGAGAAATTGATGTTCAAAGATGGCAACTTGAGAGTCACCTAGCCACCTGAATGCAAGCCCGTGGGCGTGCGAGAGGGCAGAAATATGGCCTGCAGACGGGCAAATAGGCGGCATAGATCCATTCACAAGGGCGGAGCCACGTTTAAGCTGACCCGGGCTGTAGCCCGGGGTCCAGTTAATGAAATCTCTTATTATCTCTTGTTTAGAATAAGCTTGGGCCATTAAGTTTGATATTTAGCCCGGTACAGACTTAATCCCGTAGCCTGCAGATAGAAAAAAGAAATAATTTCTGCTATCCCTAAATTTCGCATCCACTGCCTCTCTTGCCCGACGAAACCTGGATTCCTGCCGACATCAAGCCTCTGTGGCAGTTCTCCGTCCTTTGCGGCTCATCGTCCTTTGCGGCTCATTGTCCTCGGATTCTCCGTCCTTTGCGGCTTCCTCTGACTTGGCGACTGGTAATCTCATTCTGATTATGATTCCCTTTTCCTTTGTGGAGGTTTTTGTTTCAATTTTTTCTCTCATTCTGATTATGATTCCCTTTTCCTTTGTGGAGGTTTTTGTTTCAATTTTTTCTCTCATTCTGATTGTGATTCCCTTTTCTTTGTGGAGGTTTTTGTTTCAATTTTTTCCTCCGCTGTAATTGCATTGTTGTCTGTTTAAAGATTATTGGAATTCATTAGTTCATTCTTCTTCTGATTGTTTTTCCGATCCTAATTCTGACGGTTCTTTCTGTAATTGCAATGTTCGATGAACACGACCATTCATATTTCATGTCCTGGAATTGGATTCACTGCTCCGCTATATATTATGTTCTTCCAATAATTACTTGGTGAACTCAATGAAATAGCAATCTGGTTAACAAGCAACCTTTTTATAGATAGATGACATGAGTTATTTATGTACAGACAAAATAACATTGCATGTTCTGATTGAAACCTATGGACAAAGTTAAGACAACTTGCTCTGCAAGGCAATATGATTGAGTACATAGGATGGAACCCCTAAAAGGATGCAAAGATAGAGTTTCTGCTCAAAGAATAACACTATCATAGAGCATAATAGATAACGAGAGGGTAATGGTTGCCCTTCTGAATAGGTGGAAAAGCTGAATAGGTGATTGTGCTCTTCTTGGAGGAAAACGTGTACCATTTATTGTTAAGTATCTCCTTTAAAATTTTAAATTTTAGTTGATTATCTTGAAATTTTATATAGATTTGGATTGTATGGATTTTGGTTCACAATATGCATTAACGATCAAAATTTTTTTATCGATATTTTTAATATTAATTTTTAATTATTATTTGTTAAGTATCTTAAAAAAAATTTAGCCCGGATAATTTATAATTTCTGGCTCCGTCATTGTCCATTCAAGCACGGTACGCGTGCGTACAACGAAGATCGCACTCGTCACTGACATGTGCAATCCACAGTAACCAGTAGCCGACAACACAACGCAGTACTTTTTTTTCCTTGGCCATCCAAAAGGAGTGAAATCCCTTCCTTCACACCTGGATTCTTCACGCAATCACGCCTCTCTTTCTAATCCTACCCATCGCGTTGCCGACACGTACGTCGCCGATTGCTCAGTCCCCTGCGCAACCTGCGGACTCCCCACGCAAAGCCAGAAATTTTAGCAGCAGCACTCGATTCCCTTCCCTTCCTTTCTTCTTTTCTCTTTCCTCTTTCCTCCGCTTTATATCAAACAGTTGGCGGTTGTGTGCTCAAGGCAGCTCGATCGGAGAGAAATGGAACCTCCGAAACCAGAGGCGCCCTGTCGGAAGAAGAAGAAGAGCGACGCCGGCTCGGGCTTCCTAGCTAATGTCGCTGGCCATTTCCACCAATTTGTGAGAGCCTCCATGAATGAGCACAGGATCTGCCTCAAAAGGACCGTCCGGGACATGAGGGAGTATGCCAAGCTGAGGAAGCAAGGCAAAGTAGGGACTGTCGAATAGTGAGTGAGTGAGTAGTCTCGCGTTTACTATGACTGCTAATGACGATGGTCGATCATCTGCCTGCATTCATTCTGATAAGGTGGTTCCTTCTTCCAGAGTTGCTGCTGATGGCGATTCTGCTTCGAAGCCATCGGGAACTTCGGCTGCTGCGTCGTTCCTGCTTTTGCTATTATTATTACTTCTTTTTCATGATTAAACACTGGTCGATTTTCTACCTTGGTGTCCAGTTAGGTTAGGGGTGTCAATTCGGGTAGGTCGGGTCGAGTTCGGGTCAGGTTGAAATTTTTTTTTTTTAAACTCCCAATCCGAAACCCCCAAACCCGAACCCGACCAACCCGATCCGACCCGAATAACTCGAAAAAATCGATTCAAAACGTCTTTTTTCACCATTTTTCCTATAATTTTTCACTTTTATTTCAATACTTCATCATGATCATACTATATTGATATTAATATACATAAAAATATTTTAATTTTCAAAATAAAATTTGATTTAACCCTAAAAAATCCATAAAATATTAAATTCGGGTCAACCCGACCCGAACCCGATCCGAATCCAATCCGAAATTTTTCAACCCAAAATCCCCCAACCCGAACCCGACCCGAACTCGAAAATTTTCAATCCGAACCTGATTTTTTTCGGATCGATTCGAGTTGGGTTGTCGGGTCGTGTTGATTTTTGACACCCCTAAGTTGGGTAATGTAAAACGAGTGAGGAAAATATTATGATAAATAGAAGGGAACTAGCTAGCTTCCTCGCCAAGGCGTTCTACACCACGTGTCGGTCTCCCCGCGAACATTAGCTAGCTCACTGTCCTGGGCGCCAGCTTCCTCCCCAAGGCATCCTACGCCATGTGTTGGTTTCCTCGCGAACATTACGGAATGCAATTGCTACGCGATAAGTACTCACACTTGTTGGAACCCAGATGACTAGAGAGGGGGGTGAATATAGCCAAACACTTTGACTTTAAGCTTTTCAAACTTCTGCACTCAATTTGTTAGTAGCACAGCGGAAGAAATAATGGAAACAGAGAAGTGCAGAAATGCAGAAAACAAAAACAACTAGAAAGAACAAACAAGATTGCTAACAAGGAGGGTTTACAAGGTTCGGGGATAACTTGCCCCTACTCCTTGGCGTGCCCTTAAGGTGGGCGATCCCTTGATCGTCGGCAGATCAAGCCCCGGTTAACACCGGATAGAAAGCAACCTCCTTCTCGGTGGAGTAACCTCTCCACAGCGTTTCAATCAAGGATATAGTTTTGAGCACAATGAAACACAAGAAGGATCTTACTCAGTACTTAGCAAAGACAAGAACACAACAAACTCCCTCTGAGCTCCACCCAGCGACGATCTCACGCAAGAACCCTTTCCCCGTGTCTTCTCGCTGTTGGACTCGAAGCTTCTTGTTCCTTCCTCCAAGTGCTCAAGCAAGGGCTGGTTGCTTCAAAGATCAGAGTAGCTTTCTCAAGAGTGGATGATCAACAAGGAGCACAAGCACGCAGCAAGTATCGCAGCTCAAACCCAAGACAACAACTTCTTCTTGCTTTGCTCCACACCGCACCTTTTGTTCCCCTCTTGACTGCCAGGTGACAACATCTCACTACAGCCTCCAGCTGCTTACCTGCAACCACCAGCTACTACTGAGCTCCTCTGGACTCCCTGAGCCTCCCTCAGACCAGCCCCAGACAGCAGCTCCAGCCAGCGCCAGCGCCCGTTGCAACCTGAGATGGAAAAACAAACAAACCTGCTCCAAGGAAAGGTCTCCATTGACTCTCCTTGAGTGTTTGAATCCTTCCCTGTCACCTGCAGCTTAATCAGAGTATTAGGACAGCACATCAAGCAGCAAATCATGTATCAGATGTTAAGCGCAGAGAATCGAATACGGCCAGACGCGATCAGAGCGTCTGACAGTGCAATTTGAATTAAAGTGATCGGTCACCAGACCAATCCAGGGCTTGTGGATCGGTCACCAGACCGATCCACCGCTTAGCTGGGACTCTCAGCTCTCGCGGCGACACAAGCCTGATCGATCACCAGACCGATCAGGTAGCTCCCTGTCCGATCAGGCTCAAGCCTGATCGGTCCACGTCTGAGTGAACAGTAACTGTGAAAATCAAATCCTAAGTCGTGGATCGGTCACCAGACCGTTCAGGAGCTGATCTGTGGGGGAAGTCAACTCACTGTGGGCTCCCTGATCGGTCGCCAGGCCGATCAGGAGCACGGCAGTGAGGAAGCTGCCTGCTCCCTGATCGGTCACCGGACCGATCAGGAGCCAAGCAACGAGGCAACGGCCTGCTCCCTGATCGGTCACCAGACCGATCAGGAGCCACACAGTAGGTTCCCAACCTCACTGTGCGCTCCCTGATCGGTCACCAGACCGATCAGTCATCGCTGGATCGGTCACCAGACCGATCCACGAAGGAGCAGCGTGCCAATATCCCTGATCGGTCACCAGACCGATCCAGAGACTCAAACCTAGCCCTCCAAGCTAGGATTTCATCCACCTTAGCCCTCCAAGCTAAGGATTTTTCACCTAACCCTCCAAGTTGGGAATTTTCACCTAACCCTCCAAGTTAGGACTTTTCACCTAGCCCTCCAAGCTAGGACTTTTCACCCAACTCTTCCGAATTAGGACTTTTCCAAACCTAGCCCTCCAAGCTAGGACCTGGCCCTCCAAGCCAGGACTTTTTCACCTAACTCTCCAAGTTGGGACTTTTCACCTAACCCTCCAAGTTAGGACTTTTCACCTAGCCCTCCAAGCTAGGAATTTTCACCCAACCCTTCCGAATTAGGACTTTTCAACACCTAGCCCTCCAAGCTAGGATTTTCCACACCTAACCCTCCAGGTTAGGATTTTCCAACACCTAGCCCTCCAAGCTAGGATTTTCCATACCATGCCTAATCCCCGATCAGGACTTAACCATAATCATCCACCTAAACTAAAATCGGTGTCAACACCAAAACAACAATCAGGGTCAGACTGCATCAACAATCTCCCCCTTTTTGTTGTTTGACAACCCGATTTTAAGTTTAGGGATTCTCAATCAATTTTCTCAAACTCAGAATCATAGGGGAATCAGGATCCTCCCCCTATAACATAATCATCCTAAACTTAACCAACCACACTCTCCCCCTTTGTCGAACACCGAAAAGGGTCTAGAAGGGCTGTTAAGTTTAACCATACTCCCCCTCAACCCTAGGGGAATCCCAAAACAACAAGGATATGAATGAATAATTTTGACAAACATATGAACACATATGACAAAGATAAGGCATGGCAAAACAGGCATATGTATCATATGGGCAAGGCAACATAATCAAAATCATAAGCATGCATAATAAGCAAAACATGGTAAGCCAAGTATGAATTACAAGAAAAATATCATGGCAAAGACATGTCACATCAAGGTCAAGACACCTCAAAAGAACTGAGTACAATCAAACATAACGCTCATCATAACAGTCAATGTCAGCAATCCCCCGCGTGGTCATCGTCTGAAGAATCAGCAATATATATAACACCCCCTGGTGGAGGGCTGCTGGGGGACGCACCATCAGGAAACGTATGATGATACCACTCCTCATACCATGTGTCCTGTAGTGCGCTGATCTCAGAGACATCAGATGCTAGAGCATCGAGACGGCGATCGAAAGACTGAAACTCTGATCTGACCTCCTGGCGCCAGAGCTCAGAAATGTGTAACTCGTGCTGCAGCATCCGCTCTAGCTCTGCAACCTGCCAACGGAGGTCAGGGGCCCACTCATCGTAATCTGCTGTAACAGCGGGCCGCTCCTGAGCATGGTCTGCTCCTGGTAACTCCCCCGCTCGTCTTCGATCCTTCCACCGTAGCCCCTGCGACCCGACAACAATGCCGGACTGAGCGAGCATGCGACGATCCAAGCGGCAGTCCTGTCGAACCATGGGCACAATGCGGCCCTGTGAAACATCGATACCTACGGACTGCAGCCAAGCAGTAATGATATGGCCAAAGGGCATATAAACCGTCTGACCATACATCTGGCTATGGACGATGATGGAGAAATAAAGAGAAGTCACTGGATCGAAGTCTAACTGCTGATGCATCCCATAGAGCATCAAGCAGTGGAATGGATGAATTTCGTCTAGGTGCTTTGTAGTGGTAGGAATAAGACAATTTGTGATAATCTTAAATAAAACATAATCAATGGGAGAAAGATGAAGAGCAGGAAATGTGGGAAAGTCACGGTCACGCTCACTGGAACCCCTTGGCCTGGGATGGCCTAGAAAATGCTCATAGATGGAGTCAGGAGTGGCTCCAGCAAAGGGAACCGGTAAGGGATCCGGAAGATAGGGATAGAGTGAAAAGCATTCTCGGACCGGCGACATCCAAGAAAGGTAGTGAAAGCAGATAGAGTAAAGTCAAGGTCAACACTACCTACACGGGTCCTCCACCCCGTGCCCTCTCCACTAACCATATTATTATAGAATTCAGAGACCAAATCAAAGTTTATTGGCCTCTCTAAGAAAAGGATGGGTTGAAGCTCATAGTATTCAATAATTTGTCGTATCGTGGGACAATGTTCATAAATGTAGTTTTGATCCACCGATCGACATGGCATAAGTTTGAAGTTATGCCATTGAAAGTTTAGAGCATAATGAATGTTTTGAAATCGAGTATGTGGAGGTGGTGGAGGCCTTGAGGGAGGTGTAGATGTTGAAGGGCCTTTGCCCTTTGAGCTTCCCTCCAATGGTTCCTTTCCCTTAGAAGATTTTCTAAAGATTTGAATTGGTCATGGCACAAGATTAAAGGAACACAAAAACCATACAAGAATTGGTCATGGTATAAGATAATCAAGTGAGCAAGGTCGAATTGTTCATACGAACATGATTTAATCGGGAATTGATCACACACATAGTTTGAATCAATTGGACAAGGTTAAATCGAACATAGGTTGAATCAAAAATTCAAGATTTGATCATGGGAAGAGTAATCACAAGGTGAGATCAAGAAGGTCACGGCCAAAACAAAGATCACGGCACAAAATAGGCAAACACCAAAACATGGTTAGCCGTTAGAATGATAAGCTCGGAATGAAAAATCAACCATAAAGCTTACTTTGGTGCCATGTTGACTTGGTTGAGAGGAGAACTCTTTCGGAACTTCTACGCACGAGAGAATCGCAACACAAGGGAAGCTTGCAGCTAGCAGTTGCCGACACCAACAGCAAGAGGAAGAACTCTCGTGCAGAAGGAAGAAAACACACTTGCAGAGAGGAGCGCAAGAGAACCTTATGTACAGCAAGTGAGGAAGGATCGCTCACGCAAGGAAGGAGGAAAAAGGGTTTCAGCGCTGAGGGGTTTTGGTCGGCTAGGGCTTTGGAAGATGAGGAGAAAACGTGATTAAACAGGTTGGTGGATCGGTCCACCAACCACACTTTAATGCGGTTGAACGGATCACCGTTCGATCTGGAAACGCCCAAACCGATCAGGCTCCAGCCTGATCGGACTGGCCTGGTCCTGATCGGTCGGGCGACCGATCAGGCAGGCTCCTGATCGATCGGCTGATCGATCAGGAAGCGAACAGTAGGGTCAGATGATTTTCGAGAGGCCCTCCTGATCGGTCTCTGGACCGATCACCACAAGGTGCCAGATCGGTCTGGGGACCGATCCAAGCAAGCACAGAGTGTTTGCTGAGGATTTCGTTAAGTCTCTGTCGACCCCTCTGATCGGTCTGTGGACCGATCAACGCAGAATGGAACCAGATCGGTCCGGGGACCGATCAGGGTTCCTGAAATTCCCTGATACGATCTGAAACTTTCAGTTTTAAATATTTACACAACTTCTGAGGGAATCTGATGGAAAATATCGAACTTGGATGTGATCCCCTGACTATGATTGATCCCTAGACAAGGGTCAAAGGTCCTTATAGGTTCAATAATCACTTTGCTCCACCCAAGTGAAATCAAACTCAATCAACAATCATTCAACCAAGTTTTAACCAAGATTGTGTCAAATTCAAGTTTCCAATCAAGTTTCCTTGATTGGAATGTCCAAGTATGATCATGGAGCCAAATACACATATGTTATGCATTGGTTTTCCCATACTTGGTCACCGAAGTGATTTTTATCTCGTCAACTTAATTTCTCAAGGGATGCATTGACATTTTGAGAAATTGAGTTGATCCTAACATCTCACCCATTTCTAGCAAACAAAAAAATGTTTTGGTAAACCTTATAGTTTGTGTGAGATGTCCCCAAAGTTACCCAATTGTTTCCCAACAATTAGAACTTATCATGAAGGGTTTTGAAAGCATTTTGAAAACTATGAAGCGCGACACATTCCCAACTCCCTTCTTAAGAAGCTAAACTCATTTTCGGGGAGTGGTTTAGTGAAAATGTCAGCAAGGTTTGACTTGGACTCTACATATGAGAGTACAATGTCTCCCCTAGCAACATGATCCCTAATGAAGTGGTGACGCACTTCAATATGTTTGGTCCTAGAATGATGGACTAGATTCTTGGTTAGGTTAATTGTGCTAATGTTGTCACACAACACTTGCACACTCTTGTAACTTAATCCATAGTCCTCCAAAGTGTGAATCATCCACAACAATTGTGATACGCTCTCTCCCATAACAATATATTCTGCCTCGGTAGTGGAGAGAGCAACACAATGTTGCTTCCGACTTGACCAACTAACTAAGGATGAACCTAGGAATTGGCAACCCCCACTTGTGCTTTTCCGATCCAACTTACATCCAGCGTAGTCAGAATCGGTATAGCCAATTAAATCAAAAGATTCGGTACAGGGGTACCAAAGACCGACTCCAATTGTGCCTTTAAGATATCTCAAAATCCTCTTAACAGCGATTAAATGAGATTCCTTGGCACAAACTTGATACCTAGCGCACATACCCACAACGAAAAGAATATCAGGTCGGCTAGCTGTGAGGTATAGCAAACTACCTATCATGCTTCGATATTGAGTCAAATCAACGGGTTTACCACTCTCATCATTGTCTAATCTTGTGTTTGTAGCCATGGGAGTGGTTACCTCTTTTGAATCACTCATATTGAATTTACGGAGCATTTCTTGTGTGTATTTCGATTGGTGCACATGGATCCCATCTCGGGTTTGTTTGATTTCAAGTCCAAGGAAGAAAGTCAACTCTCCCACTAGACTCATTTCAAATTTATTTTCCATGTGTCCAATGAATTCATTTAAATAGCCCTTGTTATTTGAGCCACAAATTATGTCATCGACATATACTTGGGCTACAAAAATATTGTCACCATCTCTCCGTAGAAATAGTGTAGGGTCTATTTGGCCTCTTACAAAGCCTTTTTCAATTAGAAAAGTTGACAACCGCTCGTACCAAGCTCAGGGTGCTTGTTTAAGACCATAAAGTTCCTTTTTGAGCTTGAACACGTGGTTTGGGAATTCGGTACTCTCAAACCCCGGAGGTTGTTCGACATAGACCTCTTCTCTAATCAAACCATTTAGAAAGGCCGATTTGACATCCATTTGATATAATTTGAAGCCTCGATGTGCTGCAAATGCAAGCATCAATCGGACGGATTCTAATCGTGCCATGGGAGCATAGGTCTCATCATAATCAAGGCCTTCAACTTGACTGTAACCCTTGGCTACTAAGCGTGCCTTGTTTCTAATGATTTCTCCCTTATGATTTAATTAATTCTTGAAGACCCATTTGGTTCCAATGATGGTGGTCTTCTTAGGTCTAGGGACTAAGTCCCAAACTTGACTCCTTTCGAATTGACCTAGTTCATCTTGCATTGCAATGATCCAATCGGGATCATTTAATGCTTCATCAATTTTCCTAGGTTCAATTTCGGAAATTAAGGCAACTTCGTTAGCCTCATTCCGGAAGAATGATCTAGTTCTAACCCCATCGTGGATATCTCCAACAATTTGGTCTTGGAGATGACTAGAGGCTAATCTAGTTTGCCTAGGTGTTGGTGGTGCTTCTTGAGTGGGTTCACTAGACACAAGCTCAGCCTCAGGATCCGACTGATCTATGGGTTGTCTAGGCTCACCATCATCGGATTCATCACCATCAACAACATTTGGACTCTCATTCAAACTTAGTCCCCTAAGTTCGAATTGGACTTCATCTTCTGGTTGACCATTGACTTTTGGAATTTCTTCAAAGACAACATCAGAAGATTCTTCAACTAATCTAGACTTCTTATTGTAGACTCAGTAGGCTTTGCTAACGAGGGAGTACCCGACTAGTATCCCTTCATCAGCCTTTGCCGTGAACTTTCCAAGGTGGTCCTTGGTGTTTAGAATGAATACCTTACAACCAAACACCCTAAGGTGTTTAACCGTAGGTGGTTTTCCAAACCAAAGTTCATGGGGAGTCTTTCCTAAAAACCTATGGATGAGGACTCGATTTTGCACATAGTAAGCTGTATTTACAGCTTCAACCCATAAGTAACTCGGTAGTAAGTACTCATTAAGCATGCTTCGTACAGCCTCTTGTAGAACACGGTTCTTCCTCTCTACAACACCATTTTGTTGTGGTGTTCTAGGAGTAGAGAACTCATGCATATACCCTCTATCTTGACAAAATTCTAAAAACCGTTGGTTTTGAAATTCACTCCATAATCACTTCTAATTGTCTTAATTGTTGATGATTTTTCATTTTCAACTCTTCTATAAAAAGAAATGAAAACATCTAAAGTTTGGTCCTTATATTTTAAAAAGTAAGTCCATGTATATCTAATAAAATCATCAATGATAACAAAGCAATATCTACTTCCATTCAATAATATGATAGTACTACAATCAAATAGATCCATTTAAAGTAAATCTAAAGCGGTAGATGTACTTACAGCGTTTTTACCTTTATGTGCAGATTTTATTTGCTTACCCATTTGACATGCATCACAAAGTTTGTCCTTTTCATACTTGATGCTTGGTAAGCCACGAACTAATCCCTTGTTGGCTAACTTCCGGATGTTCTTCATGTTCACATGTGCAAGTCTCCGGTGCCAAAGGGTGGACTCTTCTTCTTTTGACATGAAACACTTAGCAAACGCATTAGTAGCACTTTTAAATGAAACTTGATAAATATTGTCTACTGTTGCTCCTACTAGTACCGTATCCAAGGTGTCATGTTGTCTAACTAGACATTGACTTGGTTGAAAATCAATTGTGTAACCCGTGCCACACAATTGACTGACACTTAGGAGATTAAAAGACATCCTCTTGACTAGAAGGACATTTGAGATTCTAAGACATTCGGATATTTGAATGTCTCCTATTCCTATGACCTTAAGGCTACCATTGTTACCAAATGAAACATTACCTCTACTTTTCTTTTGAAGGGTAGTAAACAATGATCTATCCCCGGTCATGTGTTTGGAGCATCCACTATCAACGAACCAAGTTGATAGATGCTCCCCCTCAATCATAACCTACACAATTCGAAAAATAGAAGTTTTAGGTACCCAAACCTTGGGACCTAAAGCACCTACTAAATAAGTCTTAGGAACCCATGCCTTGACAACTTTCTTTTGAACCTTGGGTGTCCTAGATTGTCTCATATCAGTCCTAGACATAAGAAACACAAATGAAGGTTCTTTGGGTCGGTAACCAATACCGGCCCTATTGTAGACTGCCCTTTGGGCATTCAATATCATGTCTAGGGTCTTAGAGCTAGTTGTAGACTGCCCCGGTCTTGGCGATTCTTGAATCTCGGGTGCCGTCGTGGAGTTCGATGAGCTTGTTCCACAAGTCCTTTGCACTTGTGAAAGGACCAACCTTGATGAGTTGGTCTTTGTTCATGCCGCATTGTAGAGTGACAACCGCCTTCGCGTCGGCTTCACTCTTTCGAGTTTGTTCGGCCGTCCACCGCCACGATTCAAGTTCCTTACCTTCATCATCCTTTGGAGGGGTGAAGCCCTCCTTCACCGCGAACCAAGTGTTGATGTCCATCTTCAAATAATACTCCATCTTTGATCTCCAATATTGAAAATCAGTGCCATCAAAGAAAGGAGGTCGAGTGGTGCTAAAGCCTTCTCTCAACGCCATGGATGATAGCTCTCGTTTGTTAATCCGCAAAAACAGAGCCCCAAGCTTTGATACCACTTGTTGGAACCCGGATGGCTAGAGAGGGGGGTGAATATAGCTAAACACTTGGACTTTAAGCTTTTCAAACTTCTGCACTCAATTTGTTAGTAGCACAGCGGAAGAAATAATGGAAACAGAGAAGTGCAGAAATGCAGAAAACAAAAACAACTAGAAAGAATAAACAAGATCGCTAACAATGAGGGTTTACAAGGTTCGGGGATAACTTGCCCTTACTCCTTGGCGTGCCCTTAAGGTGGGAGATCCCTTGATCGTCGGCAGATCAAGCCCCGGTTAACACCAGATAGAAAGCAACCTCATTCTCGGTGGAGTAACCTCTCTACAGCGTTTCAATCAAGGATATAGTTTTGAGCACAATGAAACACAAGAAGGATCTTACTCAACACTTAGCAAAGACAAGAACACAGCAAACTCCCTCTGAGCTCCACCCAGCGATGATCTCACGCAAGAACCCTTTCCCCATGTCTTCTCGTTGTTGGACTCGAAGCTTCTTGTTCCTTCCTCCAAGTGCTCAAGCAAGGGTTGGTTGCTTCAAAGATCAGAGTAGCTTTCTCAAGAGTGGATGATTAACAAGGAGCACAAGCACGCAGCAAGTATCGCAGCTCAAACCTAAGACAACAACTTCTTCTTGCTCTGCTCCACACCGCTCCTTTTGTTCCCCTCTTGACTGCCAGGTGACAACATCTCACCGCAGCCTCCAGCTGCTTACCTGCAACCACCAGCTACTACTGAGCTCCTCTGGACTCCCTGAGCCTCCCTCAGACCAGCGCCAGACAGCAGCTCCAGCCAGCGCCAACACCCGTTGCAACCTGAGAGGGAAAAACAGACAAACCTGCTCTAAGGAAAGATCTCCATTGACTCTCCTTGAGTGTTTGAATCTTTTCCTGTCACCTACAACTTAATCAGAGTATTAGGACAGCATATCAAGCAGCAAATCATGTATCAGATGTTAAGCGCAAAGAATCGGATACGGTCAGACGCGATCAGAGCGTCTAATAGTGCAATTTGAATTAAAGTGATCGGTCACCGGACCGATCCAGGGCTTGTGAGTCGGTCACCAGACCAATCCACTGCTTAGCTGGGACTCTCAGCTCTCGCGGTGACACAAGCCTGATCGGTCACTGATGACCGTTTCAGTCGTGTCACGGTTTCAAATACAATTTAAGTATCGAACTCCTCTACACTAATGTAGCATAGAGTAACTCGAGTCATCTCCCAACGAATGTAGTCGGTGCATGATAATTCTCAGAATCGTATTTTATTGCTTTTGGGTTTTGGATATGAAATTGGGTTTTGGATTTGAACGTTAAGACTACGGAAAGAAATAACAAGCAGGTATGAAGTCTAGTTCTAATTAAGGAAAGACAGTGCAGGTGATGAAGTCTAATTTACTCTAACTACAATTGCAGTAAAGAAAAGACAACTTGAAATAAGGCATTAACAAAACTAAACATGGAACGAAAATCTACAGCATTCAAGAAATCTAGTCTAACCTAGCTTAATGGCATGTAATGAAGACATATAACTAAAAGTAATAGAAAGAGCAATACAAAACAAGATTTAATCAACTAAGAAACATCCAAATTGGAATTAATTGTTCTAAGAGGCATTTGATCGAACACATGATAGACATGCTAAAAATGGCTTCAAGTATGTGCTAATTGATATGGGAAAGATATATCCAATACAAACATTCATCGAAAGAAACATCTCAACAATCAACACAACCAATTCGTGAAGAAAACCCAAAGCTCAAATAGATCTTTGGTTTGAAATTCAACTTGCAGAAGTTGCTATCGTGAGTGAAGATGAAATTGCTGGATCGGAGTGGCAACTATGATGCTGGAAATAACTGCTGGGAAAGAAATCTCTGTTGAAATTCGCTGGATCTGCTGTGAGGAACTGACTGTGAAGAAGAACTTTGGAAAATGCTGTGAAGAACTCGAATTGCTGGGAAGGAACTCTACTGGCTACGGGATCTGAAAAACTGAATTGCAATGAAGGAACTGAAGCTGACTACTGGATCTACTGGAAATTGTGAAGGCATTTTGATCGTCGGCGGTGATGAAGATGGAGGGAAGTCAGCTAGGGTTCGGAACCCCCAGAGCCCTTGCTGTGGTGGTGTTGGATGCTACGACGGCTGCATTCGGCTAGGGTTCGGAACCCCCAGAGCCCTAGCTCATGCGACCGGCGTGCAGTGGAGATGGCTGGCTTCTCTCCGAACCCCGAAAGAGAAGACCCTTACTCTCTTCTCTCCGAACCCCGAAAGAGAAGAGGTGGAAGACCGGCCGACGGCGATGTGATGATGAAAACCTCCGGCGGTGAGGGTGGAGAGGATGAGTCTCGTGTGTGTGTGTGTGTGGCCGATCGATGCCCTAGCTTCCGCGACGCTGCTCCCTTTTGTTTGTTCCAATCGGTTCGGTCTAGCTTGGGTTCGACCAACCTTTTGGGTTCAATCAACCATAGCCAACAGCCCATTCCAGCTCAGTCCAGTTGTGTTTGGGCTCAGAATTGATTCGATTCACCCAGCTTGGGTTCAGTCCAGCAATTAGATTCAGCCAAGCCAGCTTCAGCGGTTCACAGCTCAGCTTGAGTTCAGCTAGCCTTTGGTTCAGCCAAATCAGCTCAGCAGTTGGTTCGACCAAACCGCAGCTCAGCAATTGGGTTCAGTCCAGTCAGCCAAGCATTTGAGTTAACCCAGCTTTTGGGTTCAATCATAGGATGGCAACAACAGACGGCTGAGATCAATCTGACTTCATCCAACGGTCGGATCTCTTCCGATCTGAACCAAACTCCACAGATTTCAATCAATGGTCCTGATCTACCAGTCCCCAGCTCGGATTAACCAGATCAGTGGCGGATGGTCCAGATCCTCCCTTTTCTTGAATGGATGGTCCAGAAATCTTGAGCTTGATCCAATGGTCAGATTACTTCTGATTTAGCTGAAATTTTCAGATCTTGATCTATGGTTATGATTGATTCTATCTTGAACTCGGATTTACCAGAAGTTGACCGATGGCTCAGATCTAGTCGTTCTCTGGAATGGACGGCTCCTAATAATCCGATGCTTGATCCCTTTGATCTGGATCCAATGCTGACTCAAGTCTGACCCAATTTGATCTAGGTCCATGATCAATTGAAGCCTACAAAATGATATTCAAATTTAGTGCCAAAAAATATCCCAAATATACAAAGATTTGAATTAAAAGCCAAAATAAGGGAAATATATGAAACCTAATACAATTGCAAACTTAAGCATATAAAATGTGGATCAAACATGGATTTTAGAGCCGAAAGTAATCAACAAAATGATGGTTATCAAACTCCCCCACACTTATTCTTGGGCGTCTCGCACAAGTAAACTAGTAAACTAAGGATATATCTCCCTAGATTATTCTCAATCATAGTTAGAAGCAATTGAAAGAAAATTACCTAAGGTTATCAATTCTCAAAAATCTAAGCTCAATGGACTAGAGACTTGTCCTTAAATCAACAACTTAGCATTTTCAACCTTTATGATTCATTTAGATGAATTTAACTCACTAAGCCTTTCAAGGGAAGTTTTGGTGGCTCTCTTCTTGAATTCTAAGTTCATGATGAAAGTCGAGCTCACTCAAACACACATGCTTTTTGCACTACCATAGGCTTGCTTGTTATCTACTCTCCACCATTATTCATGATTTGGATCCACATCTACAAAAGCTTATTCAAACAAGTTAAAGAAGATATATGCAATGATAGAGATGAGATAGCAAATTGAGAGACTTGATACTCATGAACCACAATAAAGAAAATAAAGAACATGATATGACAAAAAGATATGGCAAAGCAAAGAAAATAATATGATAAGGGCACATGGAGAAGAAATATAGCATGATAAGGAAGTGTGGATAAATTAAGGAAAGTAGAAAACTTGGACACTCAAAAATGTATCTCAATGCACTTTGCCCATTTTTTTTGGGTTATCTTGCATGTATCATAGTTATGGTGGAGTAGGAATTAAAGACCTGCGAAAATTCAGTGTGCCAATTATTTTCCAGTTTTTTTTTAACAGCTCACACACTTTTTTTTTTACTTGGCACATTTTTGCTTCTAATAATAGTATGCTTGCATCCTCCCCCACACTTAAACTTTTGTCCGTCTCAGGCAAAATAACACTAAGAAACATTAAGGTATCCAAGTCCATGCAAAATATTATGATGAACAAGAAAAGAGGGAAAGGAAATATGGACTAAGAGTGATATAAGAAAAGAAACAAATTGATTTACCTCTATAAATGTGGTCCAATCATAGAAATATAGCTTTGAAAGAACCTAAGCAAGTTCTAGAGTACAATCACATGTGTGTATCACAAAAATTTAGCCAATTCCTCACTAGGTAAAAAGAATTCATCTCAACTCATCAATTTAGAATCCAATACTAAGAAGTACTCAAGCAACCAAGAATTTTCATCCAATGGCTCTAATCCTAAGTTTTGACAACCAAATTTAATTTACTTTCAAAGGACTCTAAGTCGATATAAGAAAATCTAGATGGATACATTTATTCATAGTCACGCAAGAAATAAAATGTCAAATGACTAAAATGATATCTTCAAGACTATTATGCATTCTACTCTACGTAAACATTTATTAGCAAGAACTCAGTTGAAAAGAAAGATTACTACTTGTAAACATGAAAATGATATTCACAATGAAATAAGAGGGTAGGAAGAAATAACTCCCCTTCAAATAGGGTAAAGAGCACGTAGCATCCATCTTGGGAGAATTATCCTCATGTGATCAATCTCGTAGTGGACAGATTTCTCCCTTATTAATTCTGCACAAGCATCTTCCGGTGGTCGGAGACGATTAAGGTTCAGAACTCACTTAAGAGGTGAGGTGCTACTAGTTGAAATAAGAGCAACTCCTCCCTCTTGATGCTTTTTAGAAGTCCTTCCAGGAGGTCGGAGACTGTTCAGATGGAGCACCCACTCCAGAAGTCTTCGGGACCTTGCAAAACCATGTAATACCTCTCTCAAGCGTGCAGGGTAAGAAAGAAGTGTAATATCATCAATCTCTACAAAAAAAGAATCGAGGTACGCATCACATCCAAGAAAATCAATTTTTGGCACCTCAATGAAGTTTTCACAATTAATATCTGCATAAGATGTGTCCAGTAATTCATCAGAACAAATAACATCAACACTAGGTATCGCAATAGAATTTTCACAATCAATTTCTAAATGAGATGTAGCAAGACATGCATCACAACCAATAAAATCAACATTGGGTACCTCTATGCAATTTTCACAAGCAGTTTCTACACAAGGTATATCAAGAAATGTGTCACAGCCAACAAAATCAACCATGGGTACCTCCATAAGTTTTTCACATTCAACTTCAGCATAAGATATAGCAAGAGATTCATCACAATAAACAACATCAATTTCAGACACTTCTAAAAATTTTACACAATCAGTTTCAGCATAATATATATCAAGAATATCATCACAACAAGCAATCTCAACACTAGGTGTGTCCAAATATTCACCACAATAAACAGAATCAATTTCAGGTGCCTTTATAAGTTTTCACAAACAACTTCTACAGCAGATGCATCAATAAACTCATCACAAACAATAAACTCAGATTGAAGTGCCTCCATTGACTTTTCCAAGGGTATAAGAGGAATACTTACCTGATCGTGCTGAAGAATACCTGGAGGTTCTACAAGAATAGATATATCCATAGCTTCCTCCCGGTCAAGTACAGGTTTCATCTCAAGCTCAAATTCTAGTGGACACTCAACTGGAATAGGTGATCCTTGGGTTCTTGCTTCCACCATGCAAGTCCCTACACTTCCATGCTGATCTTCTGAATCTTCTAATGTATCAAACGATGTTGGTGGTCCCTGGGGCTCAGTGCAATCCCCTACACCTGTGGATTCATCTGCAACGCATGCTTCATCAACCATATCTGCAACACCCATATTAGAAAAGTTAGAATCATCAACAACTATATCATCACAAAATAAAAATATAGAATGATCCTGTAAAGTTTCAGAATTGAATTCAACACTATCACAAGCTCTGCTATCAATCTCCTCCAATGCCTCTAAACCAGTAGGAATGGGTGATTCTTGGGGCTCAGTGCAATCCCCTACACTCTCAATCCTATCCTCTGGATCTCCTGATACATCAACCAATGATGGTGGTCCCTGAGGCTCAGTGCAATCCCCTACACCTGTAGATTCATCTGATTGTCCTGATCTTTGGGCTAGTATTTGATTCATTTGAACAACCAATTTTGAAAGGCGTCCTGCGATGTCTTGACGCTCTTGTTGATGTAAAATTTGTTGAAGCATCTCTTTCATCCTCTGTTGTTGAGCCTCATTCTCATTAGGATTCTCAAAGCCTCCTTGATTGTTGTGGAACTCCTGTTGATCTTGAAATGTGACATAAGATTGCTGAAAATTAAGAGTAGGTTGTGAGTTCTGAAATGGGAGCTGTTGGGGCTGCTCAAATGATTGAATGGGCTGATTAAACTGCTGAAAATTTGGCTGGAATGATGGTTGAATTTGCTGAGAATTGTAGCCCTGGAAATCCTAGATCTGAGGTTGAAATTGTGGTGGTGAAGGCTGAATTTGAGTGAGCTGGAAACACTGATTTTGTGGCTGGAAATTCTGGTTGCAAGGCTGGAATTGTTGTGGTAATTGATATGGTTGCTGAAATTGGGGCTGGAATTGCTGAATTGGTTGCTCAAAACTCTGGAATTGTGGTTGCCCATGCTGAAAATTCTGACTTGGCTGAAAATCTTGCTGAAATTGTTAAAATTGTGGCTGAAAAAACTGATTTGTTTGCTGAAAATTTGAATAGGGTTGTTGAAAATTTGGATTGAACCCTTGCTGAAAATTTTGAAATTGTGGTTGAAACTGCTATGGTGGCTGATTAAATGGTTGCTGAAAATTCTGAAAATTTTGATGGAACTGCTGTTCTGGTTGACTCCAAGGTTGGTTTTGCTTAAATTGATGGAAAGGTTGCTGCAAATTCTGACAAGGTTGCTGGAAATTCTGAAAATACTGGTACTCTGCCATGGAACTGCTTGAATGAGTAGAAAAAATTTCCAATAGCCACTTGCAGTCCTGGCCAAAAACAAACAAAGAATAGCAGCAAATGTATACAAAAGATAGAGCAATCAAGAATAGAATCAAAAGATATAATTATCAAGCACCACTACATTCCCCGGCAACGACGCCAAATTTGATAACCATTTCAGTCGTGTCACGGTTTCAAATACAATTAAGATATCGAATTCCTCTAAACTAATGTAGCATAGAGAACTCTCCCAACGAATGTAGTTAATGCATGATAAACCTTAGGATCGTGTGTTATTGCTTTTGGGTTTTGGACATGAAACTAGGTTGTGAATTGAGTGCTATGACTACGAAGTGAAAGACAATGCAGGTAACAAATCTAACCTCACTAAACTATACTTACGAGAGAATTAAAAGAAACATAATGTCAAGCATTTAGGGAACTGAGCATCAATACCCTAATTACATCAAACTGAAAGACAACTATAAGAGAACATCAAGCAATCAAACCAATGAAACATTGCAAGAATCTACGATAAGAAAAATTCAAACTAGAATCCAACTAATGAAAGAAACAATTCATCAAACACATGGTGAGCATGTATTAAGATAACATGAGTGTATTCCATTCTAAAACATAGAAGATAAAACTTGATACAAACATCAACATTCAAATTCGAAAATCAACATTCAACACATAACAACTCAAATTAACCAAACTAATCAAACAAAATTTCAGCTGAATCTGCTGTTAAAGAAAAATTTCTACTGGCTGCTGGAATTGTCACGAAATTTTGCTGCCATGAAGGAAATTTGCTGGAAATGGAAGAATTGTGAAGAAGCTGCCAGATGAAATTGCGATGAAGAATTGTGCTGAAGGAAGAACTGCGATGCAAAAGCTGTGAAGAAATTCAATTAATAAAGAAAGACTGTGAATAAAAACTGCCGAAGAAAAACTGCTGAAGAAATGCTGAATTGGAACGCCGGCGGTGATGAAGATGGAGGGAAGTTAGCTAGGGTTCGGAACCCCCAGAGCCCTAGCTGTGGTGGTGTTGGATGCTGCGACGGCTGCGTTCGGCTAGGGTTCGGAACCCCCAGAGCCCTAGCTCATGCGACCGGCGTGCGGTGGAGATGGCTGGCTTCTCTCCAAACCCCGAAAGAGAAGACCCTTACTCTCTTCTTTCCGAACCCCGAAAGAGAAGAGGTGGAAGACCGGCCAGCGGTGATGTGATGATGAAAACCGCCGGCGGTGAGGGTGGAGAGGATGAGTCACGTGTGTGTGTGTGTGGCCGATCGATGCCCTAGCTTCCGCGACGCTGCTCCCTTTTGTTTGTTCCAATCGGTTCGGTCTAGCTTGGGTTCGGCCAACCTTTTGGGTTCAAACAACCTTAGCCAGCAGCCCATTCCAGCTCAGTCCAGTTGTGTTTGGGCTTAGAATTGATTCGATTCACCCAGCTTGGGTTCAGTCCAGCAATTAGATTCAGCCAAGCCAGCTTCAGCGGTTCACAGCTCAGCTTGAGTTCAGCCAGCCTTTGGTTCAGCCAAATCAGCTCAGCAGTTGGTTCGACCAAACCGCAGCTCAGCAATTGGGTTCAGTCCAGTCAGCCAAGCATTTGAGTTAACCCAGCTTTTGGGTTCAATCATAGGATGGCAGCAACAGACGGCTGAGATCAATCTGACTTCATCCAACGGTCGGATCTCTTCCGATCTGAACCAAACTCCATAGATTTCAATCAATGGTCTTGATCTACCTGTCCCCAGCTCAGATTAACCAGATCAGTGGCGAATGGTCCAGATCCTCCCTTTTCTTGAATGGATGGTCCAGAAATCTTGAGCTTGATCCAATGGTCAGATTACTTTTGATTTAGCTGAAATTTTCAGATCTTAATCTATGGTCATGATTGATTCTATCTTGAACTCGGATTGACCAGAAGTTGATCGATGGCTCAGATCTAGTCGTTCTCTGGAATGGACGGCTCCTAATAATCCGATGCTTGATCCCTTTGATCTGGATCCAATGCTGACTCAAGTCTGACCCAATTTGATCTAGGTCCATGATCAATTGAAGCCTACAAAATGATATTCAAATTTAGTGCCAAAAAATATCCTAAATATACAAAGATTTGAATTAAAAGCCAAAATAAGGGAAATACATGAAACCTAATACAATTGCAAACTTAAGCATATAAAATGTGCATCAAACATGGATTTTAGAGCCGAAAGTAATCAACAAAATGATGGTTATCAATAATGCAAGTCAAAATTCAACTCTTTCGGTACCTCCATAATCAAGCCAAGTGATGAGTGTATGTGGTATCTGTTCTAGCCAGGAACACAATTCAGATTCATGTCCCAACCTCCAACAAGATGAGTTAATAGCAGCTTTGGTTAGGGGCAATTTCAAGCTAGGAATAACCCATACTCTTCTACTTATAACCCTGGTTGGAGGGATCATCCAAATCTGAGGTATGGAAATTCTTTTTACCAACAAAGCCCACAACAACAACAATTTCAGCAACCCCAACAAATTTTCCAGCAAGTTCAGCCACAACAACCGCAATCACAGCAGCTAAATCAGCAATTTCAGCCTTCAAATCAGCAATTCCAGCAAGCATTTCAGTAACTATTTCAAGGGATTCAACAAGGTTTCCAAGGGAATCTGAATTATCCACAGCAATATTAACCTTCGCAGCAGCAATTCTAACAACCGCAGCAAGGTTTCCAGCCTTGGAATCAAAGTTTTCAGCCACAAAGTCAAGGATTTCAGCCCAATCAATTTCAGTCCTCACCACAATAAGTTCCATTTCAAAATCAGAATTTTCAAGGGTATAATTCTCAGCAAATTTCTCCAACATTCCAGCCAAATTATCAGCCCTATCAACAACAATTTCAGCCATCCTATCAGCACCAACAGTCCCAATTCCAACAAATGCTGCAAGGAAATATTTTTGGCGCTTTACAAAACATTGAAAGGCAAATTGGACAAATGGCTAGTGAAATAAATCAAAGTAAAGCTCAAGGATCAAGCCAACTACCTTCTCAAGCTATTCCCAACCCAAAGGGAAATGTTAGCGCTATTACTTTGAGGAGTGGGAAGGTAACTTCAACTCGAAAAGGTCCAAGAGCAGAATTTTCTGAAAATAAGACAGCATCTTCATTTCTAGCCCAAAACAGCCATGGGAACTCTTCAAACTCAGTTGGTTCCACCCCTAGACCGAGCTCAACCCCTTCACCGAGTGATCCTGTGATTTTGGTGGAGAATGGAGGAGAAATCAGTGGCGAGACCAACCTCACAGCAGATACTTCAGTGGAAAAATCAGCCCCAAATCCAGCTTTTCAAGTTTCGGCTCAAGAAGAGGAAATTCCTGTTCCCTTACCTTTCCCGCACCGTAAAACTCCAGCTAAGAAGCAAGTGGAGGAGGAGAAAGCTAAGGAGTATAATGAGCTAGTGAAGTTGTTTAGTAAGGTAGAGATCAATGTACCCTTGTTGACTATGATTAAACAGATTCCTATGTATGCTAAGTTCTTGAAAGATCTATGTGTTCACAAGAAGAAGCTTAAGGAAAATGAGTTGGTCAACTTGGGGAAGAATGTTTCATCACTCATCCATACCATACCTCAAAAATGTGAAGCCCCTGGAGTTTTTACTGTATCATGTGAGATAGGGAGGACTATTTTTCATGACGCTATGCTAGACTTGGGAGCCTCCATCAATGTAATGCCCAGATCGGTCTTCCAGATACTTGGTATTGGCCCTCTACAGTCCACTGGAGTGGTAATTCAGTTAGCTGACAGAAGCCAGACCCATCCAGCAGGAGTTATTGAAGATGTTTTAGTAAAAGTTAAGGAGTTGATTTTCCCTGCAGACTTCTACATGCTAGACATGGAAGGAGAGTATCTTGCACATAGATCCCCACTCATCCTTGGGAGGCCTTTTCTGAAGACCACTAGAACAAAAATTGATGTTTTGCTGGCACACTCTCGATGGAAGTGGGGGACACAGTAGTCCAGTTTAGTATTTTCGATGCCATGAAGGACCCTAGGGGAGATCACTCTATTATGAGCATGGACATCCCAGATGAGACTGTTGAGGCACAGTTAACTGCTGATGATGCTGCATTTGACATAGTGGGAGGAGATTTGATTTCAGAGAAAGTTGAGGATGCATCAGTTGTGAAGGCATTAGAGGAGATGGATGGAAAAGCACGTGACAGCCTTGAATTCGGAACTGAAGCTTTACAAGATTCTTCTTATCTTTTACTTTGTGATATTGCTATTAATAGTCCTAATTTTTCTAATAAGGTTGTTGCAGATATTACTGAGGAAGCATGCACGGGAGATGATCTTACAGGTGTAGGGGATTGCACAGAGCCCCAGGGACCACCATCATTGACTGAGACTTCAGAAGATTCAGAAGATAGACCAGAAAGTGTAGGGTCTTGCATGGTAGAAGCAAGAACCCAAGGATCACCTGTTCCAGTTGAGTGTCCACGAGAACTTGAGCTTGTGATGGAACCTATACTTGACCAGGAGGAAGCTATGGATATATCTATTCTTGTAGAACCTCCAGGTATTTTTTAGCGCGATCAGGTAAGTATTTCTCCTTTTCCTTTAGAAAATTTCAGGGAGGTGTCTAGAATTGCATGTGAAGCATGTCTTGATACATCTTTTGTGAAAAATAATTATGAAAATTCCATAGAAGCACCCAGGCTTGATTTTATTCATTGCGATGATATTCTTGATACATATTATGCTGAAATTAATTTTAAAAAATTCTTAGAGGTGCCTAAACTTGATGTTGTTTGTTGTGATAAATCTCTTCGTACATCTTATGTAGAATTTGATTGTGAATATTCCATTGAGGTGCCCAAAATTAATCTCATTGGTTGTGATAAATCTCTTGACATACATTTGGTGGATATTAATTGTGGAAAACTCATTGAGGTACCAAAGATTGATTTTATTGGATGTGATGCATTTTTGGATACATTTTATATAGAGACTGATATTGTTTCATTTCTTTCTTACCCTGCACGAATGAGAGCGGTATTACATGGCTTTGCAGGGTCCCAAAGATTTCTTGAGTGGGTACTCCATCTAAACAGTCTTCAACCTCCTGGAAGGTTTTCAAAAAAGAATCAAGAGGGAGGAGGTGATCTTACTTTAATTCAAAGCACTCTACCTCTTACATGGCTCGTGTACCTAAATCGCCTTCGACCACCTGAATATTTTGTTGTAAAGTCTAAGTGTGGGGGAGACATGCATCATAATATAGATCATATGAAGGTAGCTCTTTCAACTACCCATACTCCTCCACTGCCACGATGGAGGTTGTTTCTTGACAGACTCCGACCGCCAGAAATAAAGGGGAGTTTGTTCTTTCTTGCATTTTCATTCATCGTATTTTTCACTTTTATGACTTCTAGAAGTAGAATTTTCTTTTAAAATGAGTTCTTGCTAATAAATGAGTGACTAGAGTAGAATGAATAAATAGACATTGTAAATACCATTTTATGTCTTTTGGCACTTTTTCTTAATGAATAGGAATAAATGTATCCCTCTAGGTTATCTTCATGTCATTTTAGAGTCTCTTGAAAATAAATTAAATTTGATTGTTAAAACTTAGGGTTTGAGCTCATGGATGAAATCTTGGATGCTTGAGTACTACTTAGCTTTAAATTCTAAAGTGATGATTTGAGATGAATCATTTGCACCTAGTGAGGATTAGCCTTATTTTTGTGACACATACATGTGATTGTACTCTAGAACTTGCTTAGGTTCTTTCAAAACCATATTTCTAAGATTGGACTACACCTATAGAGGCTAATCAATTTGTTTCTCCTTTTCATATAAAATTTTGGCAAATAATCAAGTTCATTCTATTTTCTTTCCTATATTCCTATTCTTAACCATACTTCTCTATGGATTTGTTGTTTGGGATGTTTCTTGATGTTACTTTGCCTGAGATGGACAAAAGATCAAGTGTGGGGGAGGTGGCTAGTGCTTTGGAATCAATTCGCATCAAGGAAGTACTTCATTTTTTTAAAAAAAAAAGTGGCCATTTGAGTTGAGCTTGGTATCGAGATAAATGGGAATTCAGTTGTGAATTGGATGTGAAGTGGTTCTCGCATGGCAACCATCATTTTATTCAGCTGAAAACAAAGCAAAACAATGTGAAGTGGCACACAAATGAAAAAAAAAACTGTGCCAAAGTGAAGAAAAAAAATGATATGAAGGAGTGTCGGCCACTCTTCTAAGAGCTGAATTACAGCTATCCATTTCTGAAACCAGTGCAGGGGTTGCTGGAATTTGAAGTAAACAGGGAGTATCAAGTAAAGAAACAAGTGCATTAACAGAAAAAAATCAATGGACTGCTAGGACTAAAGATTGTGTTCCATATAAGCAGTTTATGCACAAGGTTTGTATCAACTTGAAGCTGAGATTGGGTTTTCAAGGCTGTGAATCACGAAATGAAGTACTAAAAATGAATTAAAAGGTGTTGAGTACATCCACTGCTGATCAAAACAGAAAAAATTGTGGCTGTTTGGGTGTTTTAGATCAGAACAGATGAAGGAAAAATTTGCAGTGAAGCTGGAATCCAAAACAGTTTGGATTTAATCCTCCACTACTAGCTGAGCTAATTGCTGTTAAGAAATCTGAGAAGTGCAAGGATGAGGAACTGGATGATTTTGGATTCTAAAATTAAGTGCATGGTGCTGAAAATTGAAACAAAACAGTCAAAAACTAAAGAAGGGCAGCAACAAATTAAATGCAAAGTCAAGTAGAGAATAGCAATTCATTTGAAGCTCATGGCAGTGTTGAATTGGAGCTAATTCTGATAAGAATTTTGGAGCTGAGCACATAATGAATGAGCAAAAAGAAGTTGAAATCGAAAGCAGGAAATCAGCAGCTGACCAAAAAGGAAAAAAAGAACTGCTTGAAAAAAAAATAGAAAAACAAAAGGAACAAAGTGACAAGAGTGAAGTTGTGGCACCATGAAGCAAGTGAAGTTTCTTTCATCCGAATCAATTGTTTGCTCCACTACACGTCTGACCTTGCTAGAGGATTTTGAAAAAAAAAAAAGAAAGAAAGAAAAGGAAAAAAAGAGAAAAAAGAAAACAAGTGGCACACAAAAACCAAATTAGCACATTGAGATAAAAAGAGTTCTTTACATCCGAATCAAAAGTATTATCCAAGACTTACTCCACCACACTTTTGATTTCATTATGAGGACTGACAAAAGGGCAAAGTGCATTGAAAATATCCTTGAGCATCCAAGTCTTCCACTTTATCAAATTTGCCATTTTCTTAGTTTTTACTTCATTTTCACCATTTCATATGTCTTTCACCTGTTTGAATAAACTTTTATAGATGTTGATCCTAATCATGAATAATGGTGGAGAGTATATAACAAGCAAGCCTATGGTAGTGCAAAAAGCATGTGTGTATGAGTGAGCTCCATTTTCATCATGAACTTAGAATTCAAGAAGAGAGCCACCAAAAATTTTCTTTGAAAAGGCTAGTGAGTTAAATTCATCTCAATGAATCATGAAGGATGAAAAGGCTAAGTTGTTGATTTAAGGACAAGATACTAATCCATAGAGCTTAGATTTTTGAGAGTGGACAACCCTAGGTAATTTCTTTTCAATTGCTTCTACTTATGTATGAGAAAAAAAAACTAGGGGAAATATATTTCGTACTTTTCGCGAGACGCTCAAGCTTAAGTGTGGGGGAGTTGATAAGTATCATTTTGTTGACCATTTAAGGTTCTAGGATATATTTTTGACTCATGTTTTACTTGCTTAATGGTGGATTTACCCTAAGTTCTAGGATTTACATTCATTTTGGACCTAATTACAAATTTTGATATATTTGAATTGTTTTGTCACTAAATTGTTGATCTACTTTTGTAGACATGGAAGGATCATGGACATAGGTCATGTTGGGTCAAAGTTGAGTCAAGAGTGGACTGGATCAAGTGATCAAGCGTCGACTAATATGGACCGTCCGATGCAAAGATGGTTAGATCTAGACCATCTGAGAACTTCTGATCAATCTGAGCTGGGATTAAGGCAGATCCAGCACTTAGGTCAAGATCTGAGATTTTCATCCAAATCCAAGGAGATCCAGCCGTTGGATCAAGCTCAGAGGGCTCTAGACCGTCCATTCAAAGTTCAAGGTGATCTGAACCATCCGTAGCAAATCTGGAAGATCCGAGCCACTGATAGATAGATCCTAACCCTTGATCAAGATCTGGAAAGTTTGATCCAAATCAGACGAAGATCAGCCGTTGGATGGAATTGAAATGATCTCAGTCGTTCACTGTGAAACTATATTAACTACTTGCTCTGTTTCAGATCACGTCGCGTCTTCGCCAGCTGCTTCGATTTTCCTTACTGTTCTTCATTTCTACTACGATTTTTTCCATCTGAAGGCGTGGCCATCTCGATCACAACCTTGGAACAAGATCTGGATCATCGGGAGGAGGTTTCCGTGGAGATTCAAGCTCGGATTCGCACCGGAGCAGAGTTGATTGAGGGTTTCATCAATTTCTGTGATCTAATCGATTTAATCGCGATCGCGTGCCGTTTCCTTCCATTGGAGCTTACTGGAGGGCCCTCTTGTATTCTTTGATCATCACCAAATCATCACCACACCTCGACATCACGAGATCGAGGAGATCGGATTGGTTTTCTCCAACCGAGTGCAGTCTGTGAGCATAGTCGAAATTGAAGCTGTTTTCCCATTGATTTGCGGAGCTGAAGGGGTTCTTGGCTTGCTCTTGTGTGACGGCAAGGAGGTCTTGAGACAAGGGAATGGTCGAGGCTTAGTTTCTTAATGCATTCCTGTTTTCTTTAGTTGTAATTTCAGTTTCAGATGTCATTTTATTCTTGTATTCGTATCAACTGCTGTAATTTCCTTTTCTGAATTGTTTTTGCCCTAAGTAGGTTAAACTCTGCAAGTTAACTAGCTGGGGAGTTTGTTTAGATAACAATTACTTTCAATCTCAGTTCAATTCATGTTTTACTGCTTGTGTTTCAGATTTGTATATGTGTATCAGTTTCACTCTACTGCATATCATTTTCTTTCCCTTGAGAACTTCTGAATTTTCTACCAAGTTGGTTTTAGTTTTCTTGTCTTAATTTCCATTGTAGCTTGTTGCATCTTCAAAGGTTTAATGTCATTTCTGCAATCGAACTTAGCTTGTGCATTTCAGATCCTATTTCTGCAGGTTCAGTTTTGCTCCAGCAAGTAGTTGTTGATAACTTCTGAATTTCGTGCCAAGTAAACCTTAGTTTTCAACTTACTGCACTTAGATTAGTGATTCAAATTCAGTTTGCAATTGATAGTTGCAGCATTTAACCTGTTGTTACATTTCTGCACTCAACTTAGTAAGTTCTGCATTCCATTTCTGCTAGCTAACTCCATTTCTGAAATTTCCAATTATCATTTCTGAAGTTGCATCAGTGAAGATTTGCATTGGAACTTTATTGCATTTGAAATCAGTTTACTTATATGATTTTTGCATCCAAATTTCTGCTGCATTTCATTTCTGCGTAGAGGTTTGTTTAATGCATTCTATTCCTGAATTTAGTTTTACTTTCTTGCCTTAATCAGTTTCGGCTTTCACATCTCCTCATTCATCCGAGTGGATAACTTCATTGATAGCCTAGCCCTTTCAAACTGAATTACCCAGCTCATAATTCTGTAACAGTTTCAATTTTTGGCACATTAGCATCTCTCATGTTTGTCTAAAGTAGTTCAATTGCTAGCACTTTGTATCAAGTGAAGTTTGGCACTGATCTTGTATCAGTTTTGTTCTAGATAGACTTGCATTTGGTTTGTTTGGAGTAATGATTTCTGAAGTAAGTTTTTGCATTGGTTCAATCGAAAGTCAGCTGCTGTGTTGTTTCATTGCTTAGCATTTGTTTTGCATTGAAATCAGATTTGTTTTCCAAAATTGGTTAAGTTCATAAATTGCATTTCCCTTGTTTAGTTCATTGAGTTAAGTTTTCTTCCTTTTCATTGCATTGTCATTTCTGATTGCAACCAAAACCCAAGTCTTATTTGAAACTCAAAAATATCAACGATACATAAACTCGAGCTCGAGTCAAGCAGACTTAACTAGTTCTAGGAAAAATACGACCTGTGGCCCCTTTACTACATTTTATTCTTTGTTAGCAAAAAGGGTTTCCAGCTTTTTTAAATATCAAAATTTAAGACCCACATTCGTGACAGCTCTTTTGGGTCCATCAATCAACCCGAGTTAAGTTAGGATAAATAAGCAAAAAATATGAATCAATATATAACAGTGTAAGCACTTTTTAAAAAAATTAAAATTTAGAGTCTACCCCTTAACTTAATACTTCTCCCCTTATGATTACATCAAAAAAAAACATAAAATGTTATGGGAAATACTTATCAAAATTTACTTACAATTTCAAATGTTAAGTCTAATTTTGAAAATTATTTTCAAAAATTATCAAAGTTTTATAATAGTTAGACTTTCAAAGAATTATTTCCAAAAAAAATTATCAAAGTGAAAATAATTTTCTAATCTTTTGGAAACTTGATTTTGAATTTATTATTGATAATTTAGAAAAATAGTAATAAATTTTGATGTCAACAAATAGTTTTGAAAATTTCTTAAACCTTAGCAGATAATTTGCAGATCTTGAAAAATCAGATTCGATAAAATTAATTTTTTAGTATTTTTAAAATTTAAACACTCTTTTTCAAATGAAAAATTATAATAAATTTGTTTATTTTTAAATAAATTAAAAAAAATAATTTCTATAGATAGAACAGAGCAACCTTTATAAGAAAAAAAATTAAACTAATTTTTTTGCAAACAGGTATCCAATAGAATATTAAACAAGATTAAATCATTTAATTACAAAAATAAATTTAGTCTCTACTTGACAAATAAAAAAAATCCAACAGTTTAAGATGTTTTTAGAAGCCCAATAAAAATTTTTACCAACAGGATTTATCGAAAAATTTGATAAAATATATGATTTAGGAATTTTTATAATTTGGCCCCTATGAAATCTAAAATACCAATTAAATTTACCATAATATCTAATTTTTGAATTTCTAGAATAATTTGAACATGCATATTTATTTTGTAATTTTTCAATTTGAACATTCAATTTTTCATTTTCACATTTTAACTTATCATACATTTCTAATAGGCATAATGAAGATATTTTTTTTAATTCTAGATTTTAATTTTTTAGTTTACACATAGATTTTGTCATTTATTTTATTCCAAAAGATAGTTGGTCTGGAGGTAGAAGACATACCTCACTTACCATATCCTTTCTAAAATCTGAAGCTCCCCTTTTATCGCTGTTGTCTTCTGACGTAACTCCCCCTTCATCGATGCTCCCATCTTCTTGGTGTGAAGCCATCAAAGCAAGTCCAGCGTGTTCCTTGAGATTTGAGTATTTCAATGAAGACTCGTCCCATGTCGCCTTTAGGTTGTGATATTTTGTCTTTGGTAGCCCTTTTCCTTTGTTCTTCCATTTGGGGCAGTTTTCCTTCATGTGTCCTTCTTCGTTGCAGTTGTAGCAACGAATTCTCCTTTGCTTCTTACCCTGCACCTTATTAAATTTTTTAATTTTAAAATATTTAGACAACTTTCTTACCATTTACACTGAGTTTTCATCATTTTTTGAAGATTCCTCTTTATGTTGGATCCTTCTCATGCTTAGGACGATGGTGTCCATTTTACTTTTTCCTGCACATCTGGATTCGTGATGTTTTAAAGTGGAAAAAAGTTGCTCTAAGGTACTTACCTCAAGATCCCTAGAGATGTAGTAGGTATCGATTATCAAAGTACAGTTTGGGGTCCTCAGAAAGGCGTTCAATGCATATCTTTACGCATCTCGATTGCTTACTGATTCTCCGAGATTGTTGAGTTCCATCATCAGATCCTTAAGCTTAGCATGAAGTTATGCTACTGACTCTCCTTCTTCCAGTCGAAGGTTACTGAGCTGATTCCGAAGCAGATCTCTTTTTGCTAATTTGGCTTCGGAGGTACCTTGATGGAGTTCAAGGAACTTTTCCAAAAGTTCTTTTGTAAATCGATAGTTCCTGATTCGATTGACTTCTTATGCAGGGAGTACAGTTAGCAGATGGTATTCTGCCTTCCCGTATACTACAAAGTCAGCTTGTTCCTTCTTTGTCCACAAGCATTCGTCTTTGGTTTTGTCGTTGACATCATTAGGAGCTACAAAACCATTTTTCATGATTAAAATTAAATCGAAATCAGTTTTAAAGAAAACCTACATCTTGCGCTTCCAACTTGCGAACTCCCCCTCGAACATTGGCAGGTAAATGACCGGTCCAACCATTTTATAGTTGCTTCAAACGGTGGTTAGTTCTTGCTTTGATACCAATTGACGGTGATCGTTGGTCGGCAACAGGGGGATGAATTTCTCGTGAAAATAAAAATTCAAATCTTTTGTTTATCTTTAAACAAAGATGTTAGTTAGATTAAACAAAAATAAAAAACATAAAAAATTGAGCAAAAAGAAAGAGGCAGCCGGATTTTACTTGATTTACAATCGGGGAGGTTGCTAATCTAAGGCGGAATATGACTCAATTCTCCTGAATAAAACTCCTTCGGGCGGAGAAGCCTGTTACACATGGTAAGCTCAGAAAAAGAAAGAAAAATTATACAGAATTCGTTTGCTAATGCTTGAATTGGGTGAGTTGGAGCTGAGGATTGCAATCGGTGCATCATAACAGGTTTGATTTGTGGATACTCATTAAGATTTGTAGATTTGATGACGATTTGTGTGGGTGGTAGTTGCGATGGCTTAGAACAATAGATGTAGGATTTCATTCTATTTTAGGGATCTGTTTCTGTTTTCTTCCAGTTTTGTCGTCAAGATTTTTATGTGGAGTTGTTCGGATTTGTGATTTAGTTTATTCTGAGGGATTGATATGTTCACTGCTGCCCTACCATGTTGGATTTGTGAAGGTTAAATGGGATGTTAAGTTTTGTTCCTTGCTGTATTCTCAACCTTGTCGTGAGTGGTATTTCTTGGGAATTTTCGTTCACTGCTCTATTTCATGACTCAATTGGGAGTTGGAAGTTTTCCTTTGATTTGGGATTATCTGCTATGAGCTCTGTTCTTGATTGAGCTTTGCTTTGGTAGATTGGATGAGGTATGTTGTGTGTGTGTTCTTCAATTTTGATCTATTCTTGAGAAGTGTCATAGTGGGGTTTCAAAATGTTTTGGGTTTGATTTGTGTGAGAGGTAGATCCATTGACTCTTTGGAACTATGTCATGAGTTAGTGTTGGAAGATGAGGATCAGGTTGAGCTGTTATCCTCACTTGTGACTACTGTTGTGTATGCTAGTTTTAAGGGGGTTGATCTAGGTTCTATTCCACCATGGGAGTGTTGGGAGTTTCCATATGACTTATCTATTGGTACCGGAAGCACCAAGATCGAACCTGGGTTTTGATAATGGCAAAGGGCTCATAAGTTAAGGTTATATTGTGATCTAATGAACTTGCTTAAGTGCGTAGGAAAAGTCCTAGGTAAGCTAGGCACGAAGTCCTGGTTCATGGAATTGGACAATAAGTCTTGGCCGAGGGCTAAGCACCTAAGACCTGACCGAGGGTTGGGCAATAAGTCCTGGTCGTGGATTCGGTACGAAGTCCTGGTTCGTGGTTTTGGGCAATAAGTCCTGGCCGAGGGCTGGGCACCGAAGACCTGACCGAGGGTTGGGCAATAAGTCCTGGTCGTGGATTGGGCACGAAGTCCTGATCCGGAAGATCAGGCAAAAGTCCAACCGGAAGAGCCGGTTGGCAAAAAGTAAATTCTCCCGAGAGGAGTAGGCGAGGGTGCATTCCCCGAAGAGGGAACATTAGGTATTGGTTCGACCTAGGGTTCCATTTGGGAAGTCCAAAGTCAGAACCAAGATAGCGCAGGCTGTTAATTGAACCTAATTTATCTATTACTTGTGCTGTGGAACTAACCCTGGTTGCAGGAACGAAGGTTATAGTTCTCTGCATCCCAGGCGCCTGAATGGAGTCAAGCGCCCGAGCATACAGGCACCTGTATGGATACAGGCAGCCCAAAAGGTTGTTTTCCAGCAGTCTGCGAAGCTAGCCTCCACGTCAGCAAAGGAGGCGCCCGTGAGTATACAAGCGCCCCAGTCATCCCAGGCGCCCTAGTTGAAGGGATAAGCGCTGGCCTCCACGTCCCAGGCACCCGTGAGTATACAAGCGCCCCAGAAGGTTCTTTTCTAGCAGTCTGCGAAGCTAGCCTCCACGTCAGTAAAGGAGGCGCCCGTGAGTATACAGGCGCCCCAGCCGTCCCAGGCGCCCTAGTTGAAGGGATAAGTGCTGGCCAAGTTTGCGGATGAGGATTCGTGTAAAAGGGCACACGTGTCAGACGCCCCATTCAACACAGGCGCCCTAGATAACAGTAAATAAAGGGGTTCACCCCTTGCTTCCAGACAACACTTCTTTCAACGCAATACTCAAGCGCTCTGCTTTAACGTCTCCGTGCTCAAGCTTCAAGCGCCAATGACGACCCGTTGCTCCGATCTTCTAGTCATTTTTTGGTCGTCGTTATTTGTTTAATTATATTCAATTTTGTATTCGTGCCTTAAAGTTTATAACATTTTTCCGAAATATAGAATTGCCCAACGTAAACGGTCAAGGATCGTGGGCCTTGGAATAGGAGCAAATCTAGACTCCGAACCAAGTAAAACCAAGTGTGTTAGCATTGTGTGATATTTCCGATGCGTAAAATTATTTTTAATTCCGAAAAAGTTTTATCGATATTTACCCCCCCTATCGATTCTAAACGATCCCACAAGTGGTATCAGAGCGGGTGGTTCAAATCTGGTGCAACCACCGATTGAGCAATTTTTCGGATTTCGCTTTTAAAATATTTTTTCGTTCGTAATTTTATTCGTTAATCGAGGTTGGTGCAACACCACTCGATTTATTTTTATTATTATTTTTGCTACCACACTACTAATCCAAGACTTAGTCTTGGGACAAAGTTTTTTTTTTGTAAATCTTTCAGATTAAGTTTGATGGTCATGCAAGAAGGCTACAACACCGCCAAGCCACCACTCTTCTTAGGAGAAGACTTCTCCTATTGCAAGAGTAGGATGGAGGTCCACCTGAAAACTCAGGTGGACATGTGGATAATCATCCAGTCCGGACTTGAGATTCCCAAGAATGCACAAGGCGAGGTGCAAGGCTACACAGAGTGGGACGGACCACTCAAGAAGAAAATTGAGACAGACGTAAAGGCCACACAAACATTGCAATGTGGCTTAACCAAGGAAGAGCTGAACCGTGTCGGACCCTTCAGCAGCGCGAAGGAGCTATGGAACAAATTAATCGAACTGCACGAAGGTACGTCAGATATGCGGATCAGTAAAAGAGATCTGCTACTCAACAGACTCTACACCATCAAGATGCACGATGGTGAAACAGCAGCACAACTCCACGCAAGAATCCAAGAGTTGATGAACGGGCTGCATACAATAGGTCATAAGGTGGAAAACCGTGACCTAATAAGGTATACTCTGAACTCGTTCCCAAGAAACACACTGTGGGCATCTATGGTGGATGCCTACAAGGTTTCTAGGAACCTTTCTGAAATTAAGCTCGATGAATTAGTCTCAGAATTAGAATTACATGAGCAAACTAATACTACAATGGTCGAGAAAAGTATAGCTTTTGTTGCAGGGAAAACTCAAGGAAGATCACAAAAGAAGAAGCAACAACCAATACCCGAGTCTGACTCAGATTCGAAGTCTAACGACGATGGAGTAGATCATCCAAAACCGGTTCGGTTGGCTCATGACTACTACAAGGTGCTTAAGAATCAAACGAGTAAAAAGAAGACAACTCAGAAGAAGGATGATCTAGCTGAACCTTTAACAAGCCAGAAGAATAAAAGCAACATAACGTGTTACGAGTGCAACAAGCAGGGTCATTTCAGATCAGAGTGCCCCAACCTGAAGGAAAACAAGAAAGCTCGGAAGAAGAAGGCACTGTAAGCCACATGGGACGAATCGTCCTCAGAAGAAGAAGAAGAGGCTCCACACTCTAACCTCCTCGTGTTGACCGCCTCAAAAGACATAGACTCCGGAACAGAATCAGAACCTGATGAAGACGTCGGCAGCGGAAAGCTCTCGATCTCGGTGGACGGACAGATTACGATAAGAGGTTATCCTGAATCAAAGCTTTACGATCTTATTTCGTACTTGTCAAGCAAGTTGACGAAAGCCAACATCCAAGTTGAAACCCTCTAACAGGAAGTCAAACTCCTGAAAGAGGAAGTCAACTCGAGATCCTTAACCGAGTCAGTTCAAGAAGGAACCTCAACTCAAGTTCAAAAGCTTGAGGAAGAAAATTCCTCCTTGAAAACTCATGTCACCGAACTCAGAGTCGCATTAGAACGATTCACTTCGGGTTCCAAGAATCTTGACATGATTTTTGGAAAATAGAAGTCAGTTCTAAATCGATCTGGATTGGGCTATCGAACCAACTCGCGACAACAATCTTATTATTCTGTATTGAACCAATCTAGAACCTGTTGGGACCGGGTGCATGTTGACATGGATACGGGTTCGTAAAATTTTTAAATTTTTACGTGCAGTGGAAGAATTAGCATAAAATAATTTCTCAAATTATTTTAACCACGTATCTAGCATGCAACCTTATGATGTGTGGACATGATCGTAAATTAAAATTTTGCGGAAAAGTAAACTAATTTACTTTGTACCTCGCGTACCTCGAAGAAAGGGACGAGATCCAACCGTAGCGTCCCTTGGAAGCTCCGCCTCTATTTGCGTCCACGCCGAGTTCTCTTCGGGATGACTTCGCAAAGTCACGAGTTTTGTGCCGACGAGAACTACTAGATTCTCTAAAGGCACAACTAGAAGATCAAGAGAGAAGAAAGGAAACTAACCACCAAGTAACGGAATCTAAATTCCGGGAAGGAAGGAGACGCGATCCACTTCTTCTTCTTCTTCGGCACGAACTTGGTGGAGGAAACTCACGAGCACCCTAGGTGCTTGCGCCGGCCCTAGGGGAGGAGAGAGAGCCGGCCCTAGAGAGAGAAAGGGCGTCGGCCCTAGAGAGAGAGAGAGTTAGAGAGAGAGGGAGAGAGTTAATCTCTTTATCAATCTATTAAGGAAATCAAGCCTAGCCTTGGTTCCTTTATATAGTAGCCTCTCCCTTGCCAAGTCTCCCCTTTAACGGAATTTTTCATAAGAAATTTATCCTATAAATTTTCTTTATGAATTATTCCGTTTAAACCAAGTTTTATTATAACTAATTTTATAATAAAACAAATACATCTCTCCTTTTATTATGAAATAAATTTTACAAGAAATTTATAAATTTTCTTATTATGGAAAAATCAATTCATAATTGATTTTATAAAATTAAAATAAACCATTCCATGGATCATTTTAATTCCCATAAAAAGAATAAATTACTATAAATTTATTTATATAAATTTCTTTATACAAATTTATTTATCCATAATTTATAAAACAAATCGCGCTAGATTTATTTTATTAATTAAACCAAATAAATTGGTTTTTCCCCAATATTGTGGTCGGCCAAACCAAAGAGGGTTGGCACCCTCTTTGGCCGGCCAAACCGAGCCGAACCCATCGTGAATTAAACTCATTTAATTCGCCCAATAAGCCTTCAAAAGACTTAGCCATTTTTAGCTTCCCGTGCGCCTCTGATAAATTCAGATTCGACTTATTTCTCTTGATCGGAAAATCCAATTTTCAACTCGTTTTAAATCCCTCGGATTACTCATAGTGCGTGTGACTAAATAGGCTTTCGATTTATGTTGGCCGTCTATAATCAACTAATTATAGAACGATCATGAGTGGCACCTAGTAGTACATCATGACCCCCAATTAATCGAAAGATCAACGGTTGACCTCAGAAGTAATTCTGAAACCCTTCAGCAGCTCTAATGAATCATGCCCCTTTCCCTTCACCATCTTATACCCACTTGGTTCAGGACATGGTCTGTGTGTGTCAGTCCCCACTAGGCTGACTACGTCACACCTAGCCCAAGTAGTGTCTTTCTCGTCCTTTGGATTTCTAATTACTCTCATGTATTTAAGAGACTCACACTCTAAACATGACATGCTCTGGCCAGAGGCTTTGAGTAACAATCCGACGATAGGCCTGGGTATACATCTCCTCGCAAGGAGTGGTGAATCCTTTATAGGCTGTTCAAACATCTTCGGGCACTTCGGCTTATACCCAATCATCCTGGGTCCACACCTCCTTGGAGATGCTTGCTTAAGATGTTAAAGTATAAGTCTCCATGACCAAGATGACTTGAACACCGCAAGTCAAAGGAACATCGCACTTAAGCCGCAGTAAGAACTTCACTGACATATCTATATAGATTACCATATGAAGTTTTACAGCTAGTCACTCCAATGAACTAGTTCCCTTAACTAGCATCCATGTTTATCTCCGGACATCCCAATGTCACCAGCCAGTGAGAATCAGCTGATTAGAGAATAACCCATGCTAGTCTCAACAGAATTGATAGTGTCCGTATTTATCAATTCATCGACTAGGGATATTTTCAATACTTCACAATTGCACATGTAGAGATAATCACTAGTTGTGATCTCATCACAAATTCTCTTATGTTGTGAATTGTATTGCGGACATTCAGTAGATGAGTTTAAAATCCCAATCAAATACACAAATATGTATACTCAAATAGTGAATTATCATTTATTAAAATAAATGTTTACAGTCATAAGGCGATTGCCTTAGGACACTTCTCTCATATCACTAATAAACTCCCACTTGGCCTAATGCCAATCGCTACGGTATCCAATACCACAGGCTCTAACATGACCCTCAAACTTGCTCTGAGGCAAGGCCTTAGTTAAAGGATCCGCTAAATTCCTTTCAGTGGGAATTTTCTCAATTTGTATATCATTCCTACTTATAATCTCTCTGATCAGATGATAGCGGCGAAGCACGTGTTTGGATCGCTGATGAGACCTTGGTTCCTTTGCTTGTGCAATAGCTCCATTGTTGTCGCAATAAACCGGTATTGCTTCATCAATGGTTGGAACCTCACCAAGTTTTGAGACAAACTTCTTGATCCAGACTGCTTCCGTGGTAGAATCCGCTACGGTGTCTTGTTTAGAACTCTTCCAACTTATTGCGCCTCCATTCAAAGTAAATACGTATCCAGACTGAGATTTGGAGTCATCCTTATCTGTCTAGAAACTGGCATCTGTATACCCACGTATTACCATATCTCCTTCTCCATATATTAGGAACACATCCTTAGTTCTTCTTAAGTACTTAAGGATTGTCTTGACAGCCGCCCAGTGATCCATACCTGGATCAGACTGGTATATGCTCGTGACGCTCAGAGCATATGATATATCGGGCCTAGTACATAACATAGCATACATGATAGATCCTATCGTGGATGCAGAAGGAATCTTATTCATGCAAATCCTCTCGTCTTCTGTGCGCGGACACATAGATTTTGAAAGGTTGATTCCATGCCTGATGGGAAGGTAACCTTTCTTGGATTCCGATATGCTAAACCCTTTTAGCACTCGGTCTATATATGTAGACTGCGAAAGACCAAGCAACCGTTTTGATCTATCTCTATAGATTCTAATCCCAAGGATATAGGTTGCTTCTCCCAGGTCTTTCATGGAGAAAGTTTTGGACAACCAAATTTTAACTGTCTATCAAACTGATATATCGTTTCCTATAAGTAATATGTCATCGACATATAATACTAGGAATACGACTGCACTCCCACTAACCTTCTTGTACACACAAGGTTCGTCAGGATTTTGTGAGAAATCAAACTCTTTGATTGTCTCATCAAAACGGATGTTCCAGCTCCTGGATGCTTGCTTCAGTCCATATATAGATCGTCGAAGCTTGCATACTTTGGTTTTATCAACCGATATGAAACCTTCAGGTTGTATCATGTATACATCCTCAAGCAGGTTTCCATTGAGGAAAGTTGTTTTCTCATCCATTTGTCATATCTCATAATCATAATGAGCTGCTATGGCCAGGAGCATCCGAATGGATTTAAGCATAATTACCTTCCATGTCGGTTTTCTTCTTGAAAACCCACTTGCACCCTATGGGCATAATCCCTTCAGGTGGGTTAACCAAGTCCCATACTTGATTTTCGTACATGGAATCCATTTCCGACTTCATGGCGTTAAGCCATTTGTCCCTTTCTGAACTTTTCAGAACATCTTCATAACTGATAGATTCGTCATCGCTTATGAGTAACACGTCGTTCGATTCACTTATGAGAAATCTGTATCTCTCTGGAATATTGCGTGCCCTATCAGACCTACGAAGAGGTGGTGTTGTTTTGGGTTCAACTGATAGCTCATCACTATGAGTTATCGGTTGTGGGTCTAGACTAGGTGTCTCTGTAATGTCTATTGGAGTTTCTTGAACTTCATCAAGTTCAATGTCACTCCCACTGTTTTCTTGTAAAAGAAATTCTTTTTCCAGAAATACAGCATGCCTTGAAACAAACACCTTTTGTTCCAAGGGATGATAGAATTGGTAGCCCTTCGTTTTTCGTTTCCTTAGGGTATCCAATAAATAGACATTTATCAGACTTAGCATCCAATTTGTCTGATACAGTCCGCTTCACATAAGCAGGACATCCCCATATCTTAAGGTGAGTTAAGTGAGGTTTCTTACTATTCCATGTCTCATATGGAGTAGTAGAGACTACCTTGGTCGGGACTCTGTTTAGCAAGTAAACAGCTGTCTTAAGTGCATAGCCCCAAAAGGATTTTGGAAGAGTTGCATGATTCATCATCGACCTAACCATGTCCATTAAGGTTCGGTTGCACCTCTCAAATACACCATTATGCTGTGTTGTATATGGCGGAGTCCATTGGGACAATATCCCATTGTCCCTAAGATAATCTTGAAACTCTTGACTTAAGTATTCACCATCTCGATCGGATCGAAGTATCTTAATACTCTTGCCAAGCTGTTTCTCTACTTCATTTCTGAACTCTTTGAATTTCTCAAAAGCTTCAGATTTGTGTTTCATCAAGAACACATACCCGAATCGTGAGTGATCATCGATAAAGGTGATGAAGTAACTATAGCCTCCTTGTGCAAGAGTTGACATTGGTCCACATACATCAGTATGTATTAGACCAAGCAATTCTCCCACTGGATTAACTTTTCCAGAAAAGGGTAATTTGGTCATCTTGCCTTTTAAGCATGATTCGCATGTATCAAATGAACCGGGTTCAAATGATTCCAGAATTCCACATCGGTATAATTCGGTCATGCGTTTCTTACTTACATGGCCAAGATGGCAATGTCAAGTGTAGGAGTCTATTCGATTATCTATTCGAGCACGTTTGTTGCTAACTTCGATATTGAAAACGTCACCGGATAAATCTAACGTGTAGATACCATTGCACAAAGTTCCATTCCCATAAAGAACGTCATTTAAAGTTATGTAACAACAATTGTTACTAAAAGTTAAATGATAACCCTTTTCATTCAAACATGAAATAGATACAATGTTCTTTATTAACGAAGGAACAAAATAACAATTATCCAATTCTAAGACACGTCCAGTGGGGAGCTTTAGCAAATATGTTCCGATGGCAACAGAAGCAATCTTTGCTCCATTTCCAACTCGCAAATTTGCTTCTCCTTTGACGAGTCTTCTTCTATTCCTTAGCCCCTGTATGTCATTACATATATGTGAGCTACACCCAGTATCAAGTACCCAGGTATTTGAGGAAATAGAGTGACATTCAATAACGAAGATACCTGAAGAGGATGGGGCATCGGATGCCTTATTCTTCAAGGACTCAAGATAAACCTTGCAGTTTCTTCGCCAGTGACCCTCCTTGCCACAATGATGGCAAGTTCCTTTTGGTTTCTTTTCAGTCTTTTTGGCCTTTTTCTTCTTCCCTTTATTCTGTTCTTTGGCCTTCCTCTTAGAACCTTTCTTCGAGGAACCAACTAACAGTACCGTCTTTTGATCCGGCTTTACAGAAGGCTCCACAGTCTTCAGCAGGTTGAGCAACTCAGGAATGGTAGTCTCTAGTTTGTTCATCCGATAGTTCATCACAAATTGTGAATAACTTTTGGGCAAACAATTCAGAATTAAGTCAATACTTAGTTCATGATCCATTGCAAAACTGAGTGTGCTCAGTCGCTCAATGTACCCCAACATCTTTAACACAAACTGCGAGGCAGAAGTGCCTTCCTGCATCTTAGTGGTGAAGAGGAGTCTGGAGACTTCGAACCTTTCGGATCTCGCCTGCTCTTCAAACAACTCATGAAGATGGAAGATGATGGTATAAGCATCCATATGCTCATGCTGCTTTTGCAGCTCAGGTATCATAGAGGCTAGCATGATGCAACTCGCAAGTTCAGAATCGGTCACATGTTTCTGATAGGCCATTAGCTGGTCTAGAGTTGCACCTTCTGGAGGATGGTTGGGAAGTTGATCTTCAAGGACATATGCAAGCTTCTCTGCCTTGAGGACTATCCTCAGGTTTCGAAGCCAGTCCATGAAGTTTGGCCCAGTCAGTTTATTGGTGTCCAAAATGGAACGCAAGTTTAGAGAAGACATGATCGAGTGATTAACCTAGAAATACAAATTGAGCTTATGTGAGAAGAATGATAAAGAATGTATCAATATACATTAATTAAAAATCCTATTTATTTTTCAATTGAATAACCCTTTTTATCAATTCGGGAGATGTAGGAACATCTCCAAATAGGTTGATATCCAACCATAGATAAGAACAACCATGGCTGTGTCCATCAAGTTATTCTTAGCTATGAAGGTAGGTAATTATACCGATTACATATCACATATATGTAACTATCACTTTATGCTATCAACTAATTGAATGTTTGCATAAATCATTGGGTTGTTAACTCATTAACAAGTATGCGACATTATACATAGCACCCAACTGCACCTCTCTTTGCATCGACCTTGGCTGTGGCACAACAAATCGATGCTCCAAGCTTAAGGCTGACCCATTAATCAAGAAATAGTTTTAATATGGTTGGAGCTCATTCAACCGTTTAGTCAGGCTTGGATGTGTCCAACAACCAAAACTAAGGATTGACCTCTGACTCCAACTATATTATTCGTAAACTAATTCCATGGTTTGAACATGTTGAGGTTCAAGCCGGGCATGGATGTGTCCATCAACCCAAACGAGAAACAAAACTCCGATTCTAACCATATTAATGGAAGGTGTTGGCCTTAATATTTTGTAAGGGTTTTGGGTCTCATCCTTTTTTTCTAAGCACATTCATGACATATAGTTATGTCATGACTAACGATTTCCTTAATAAAGTATGTATGTGACTTAATTTATCAAGTCCCATGAATTGAATTAGGAACCGGATTTCCTAATTCTAATTTCATACTTTATTAAAGGAATTGTTTTGGGAAACAATTTCCTAAATTGTCATAATCAATTTCGGAAATAATATGTTTAAGACTTTGATTTCTCTAAATCAAATCTTATTAAATTAAGAGACAATTCCCTTAATTCAACCACATATTATTTTCATGAAAATCTCATTTAAGAAACTCTATAGGAAACCATTTTCCTAATTAATTTTGGAGACAACAATATGTAAGAGCATCACCTCTTAAATCATATTTTATTCATGGATTTAATTAATTACAACAAATCGTTTTCTAAGGGTGGCTCCCCGAGGCTCAGATACCCAAAGAAAAGTAATTTGTCGTAAATCCAATTTGGTCCGCTTCGGAAGCGTAACCAAATTAACATGACA